>CM042156.1:97639739-97777239 GCA_023376005.1 Doryteuthis pealeii
ACGGTTATCCGATTTCTGAGTAAAGCGAAAGAAAACAAAAAGAAATAAGAACAAAAAGAAAATTGAGATTCTAAGCACTTAACGTATGTCAGCCAATGACCGGTCAATGATCTCTGAACTAGATTTTTTAAAAAAACGGAAGTCCCAAATTTCCTACAGAAGAGCGAAAACGGATATCTCCCTTCCCTCACCCCGGGACGACAAACGGAAGTAAAGAGAACTCGACCATTTATCGCTGGGGTTCCATTGGGAACTGACATTATTTTCGGGTCCGGTGTGATGTGGTTCGGCTGTCTGTGAGCGGTGCGCATAGTAGTAACGGATGTTATTTATGATAGAATATAATATATTAATGATTTGAAGGCAATTACAATGCGTATAAAAAATAAAAACAAAAAGATGTTATTTTTGTCTTATCGATTTCAAAGTAGAAACTTCATCTTCAGAGGTGAATATCATAAATGTACGTGCTTAAGTTTTTTTGTGTGTGGTTATATATAACCACATATAACCACACACAAAAAAACTTAAACACGTACATTTCTGATATACACCTCTGAAAATGAAGTTTCTACTTTGAAATCGATAAGACAAAAATAACATCTTTTTGTTTTTATTTTTATACGCATTGTAATTGCCTTCAAATCATTAATATATTATAACATACTTAACAATGCTTCAAGCAAATTACCAATTACTTTTATGATAGAATAACTTCACCTTATTCCTTCTCTCTGAAAACCCACAAGTCGAGAGAGAAATAAATAACCCATTTTTGACTGCTAGTTTCGTATGATGTTTTTTGTTGGAATGAACTGCCTATGTGGATTTTGTTGTTGTCTGTGTGTAAGTCACTAGTTAACCCTCCTGCTACTACGTGACTTAAGCCTTTTATGGCGCTGTGACCACGCCACACTAAATTGATTGTTTTATTTCCTACGACAGTTAGAGAAAAGAATCGAAAGATCTCATGTCGACCATTTTTGTTTAAAATTGAAATTTTCAATGATGCGTAGAAATGACTCCCTCTCCCCCACCCCAGTAAAAACTCTTTGAAATATCTTGGCAGATTTTGTATACAAATTGAGAATCATTCGTGTTATAATGGTTATCATTGTAAGTAATGGAATTACGACACGAGTTCAAATCCTGGACGAGGCTGGCAGCCTTTTCCATAGCGCCAACACCTTTGATAAAGGTATGCAGCAAACAGTTTTCTCCAATTCCGATTAAATAGTAGGCGGAACTGGGGTTTCTCAACGTGGTATGGCAACCGATCTATGAGAAGGAAAATTAATTTCAAACATGTTAAAATGGACCTTGGGTTTCATCCTGCTTGACTGAAAGGGTTAATACATACAAATAGTTTTCGAATTAGAGATTCAAGTTATCAAATATCTGGTTGCTCTGTCGATGGGGCGTAGAATACATCGATTTTATCCCCTACGGAGGGGTAAGATAACACTAAAAAATGGTGTTCTGTGAATGACACTAAATTACATTCTATAATGAGGCTCTAGTAATCCCTCAGAGTGACGTTTGTTTTGGTCAAATAGGTGCCTAAACGTTATTTGTATTTGATAAGGATACATGATATATACCCGTGCGCAAAATACTAACAACTACTCAAAAATGTAAATATAAATGCACAATGTATGTTATTCCTAGAACTCTAGGTATAAAATAACCCCGGATGGGTTGAAATGCCGTTTAAAACAGTCAATCTATCAATCAGTCAATCAAAAAGCTGGAGTTATTATTTTTAGAACAGCTAGTATAAATCCGAGTGAAAGATTGAAAAGGTAATAAAGTAGAATAAAGTACGATAAATTGATTGAGTGCTCTAAGAATATAGCCTTGAACCAAACGTGACAGAGTTTTACAGATTTCTTCTAGCCGGATACATTATTTCTAAAACAACTAGTATTAATCATATGTAAAGAAAGAAAGAAAAAAATCATGATAAATTCATTGAATGCTCTAAGAGTATATAGCCTTTAGGCATTTATGACCAAATTCTACTAAACTCAGGTGAGCTAACTTAGTAGATACCAAGTATCTTAGTCTGTGTTTTACAGATATCTTCTAGCTGGATGACATTATTTTTAAAACAACCGGTAACAATCTTAAAGAAATAGACAGTACAGTAATAATATTAGTACTAATAGTAATAGTACAATAAAATACGGGAAATTGATTGAGTGCTCTAAGAACATGGCCTTTAGCCATCGATGCCCGAGTTCTATAAATCTTTCCACAGGAGAGCAAACTTTGTAGATATTAAGTATGTAAGTCTGGTAATGAGCAGTGATCTGACTAGTAACGATGATGGTTTGGTGACGGTTGGGGGTCGATGGTTGATGCGATCAAAGTGATAATTAATCCTTGTGTTGCCTTTAGGATATCGATCATTGAATAGCCGATCGGCCGGTATTCACATTGACGTTTTAGTATTCAATGTTGTGACAATCGACCTCAACTCTGATGCGATAATCGTATCTATGAAATCCGGTTCAAATCTGACACGCTCAACAACTATTCGATTCGCGCTTTGTACTTAACATAATTGTTCTCCGGCAATATCCACCATATCCAAACATGACAACAAAGACCAGATGAAGAATGTCCACCCCCTCCCCACATAAACCACCGTTTATGCATTCTGTGACATCAATGGCGGCGCCTTGTTGGTCAATGGTACTTCAATCAAAACTCAATCGCCTTTCAAACGATCACAACTACTGGTCTTGTCCTCTATCCCTTAATACGAGACTGGACACATATTAGATAACGGGAAATATCTGAGTGGTTTACGAAAGAAAAGTTCTTCGTTTCTTTTAATTTTCAATGATCGAAAATATTATGCTATTGGATTTTTCGGACTGTTGTCCTTATCATTATTGTTATATACACAACGTTTCGGCCGATGTGCCTCCCTGCCTTCTGCCGGTGTATCTTGTTGAACTCGAGAGTCTTAATAGGAAGCCTTAGCGAAACTTCGATCCGACACCTTGGCTAGATGGTTCTCATTCCATAAACAATAACCGGATACAATTGTTTAGCTATATTAAGTATTCTATGTTATCAGTCGTGGTCAGGATTGAACCTGCAGTCTAGAGATGATTGTCACTTAGAACTGCATTAACTCAACCCCTATATCCGTTGCACCATGTGTTCAAAAGGATACAAATTGTCAAGCCGAATCCTAAAAATTCAGACAAATCTGTTGAAAACATTTTCTATTTATTAATTAACATTTGAAACAAAAAATTATCTTATTTTCGGTATTGACTTCATTGAACAATATAGTTGTTTGACCTAAATTTCCATTCTACTGGCCGCCCTGTCGGCTAGAGATATAGAGTACATCGACTGGACCTCTGCACGGGGGTAAGACACCCACCAATGCGGCTACCTGTTGGCTGTGGGTAGCGACCCGTGATGCTTAGTGATGGAATACTAGTGGCTGAGATATCCATAACATGCAACAGACGGGTGGTCGGAGAGGCCCCTTCTGATCATTCGGCTGGTCAGGTCAAGTCCTAGCACCTATATGATCGTCTCGGACGTTTTGTTCTTACGGCAAACACCTAATCTTTTTATAAAATATGTGCTAGAATATGGCGGCTGAGGGTCTTAGTGATGGTAAACTGCAGTTAAGCTCTAGTGGTGAGGTTCCAATTCTGAATGTATGTGCAGTGTGGAGTACTCCTTTATATCCATTACTCTTATGTCTACTCTGACTCGAAAAGGTAGCACCGGTTAGTGTCCCATTTATGGACGAAATAGATACAAGAATGAGTTTTACAATAAAATAAAAACGTTTTCCACATAAAATAACCCAGGGTTTGGCATACTTTAAAATCCAACCAACCAACCATTCTATAATGTGGCTCATAAAACACTGACACATAAAAGATTTAATAATTTTGTCATTTCAGCCATAAAATATAGCCCAAACGAAATATATTTTTAACTAATTGCGAAAAATAATACCTTGCAGATTGCTCCATTTTCACGAATAGAAAGTTGGACATTAATTTGACTTTGTCAATCCTCTTATCTCTGCATGAATTCTTGAGTTGTAATAACTTAAACTTATTCAAATAGACCAAATTCGTTAAATAACCCCAAAATAGAATCCAGACAAACAAATCAGCGAAGGGGGAGGCCAATTGAATTCTGAATTTCTTAAAATTGTTCTTCCACTAAAGATCTATTTTTGCTGAAATTATAAATCTCTCACTTGAATAGTACAATTCTATCATTTTAATTTATTCTTTCATATTGTACCTTCACATTTTCAATTTCCTTAGGTTACTTATTTTATCTAAAAAAATGATATAAAAATTAAATCAAACAAAAATGTTATGAATTTTTTAAATGTTTCAGTATTTTGTGGGTCACTATATATTTAGTACGTAAAAATATATAACCATATTTTATTATTTGACATTAATTTCATTTAAAGTTATGATGAATGATTTTCAACAAATTTGTTTGCCATACGTTATATGTGCTTTTTCTATTATTTTTTTTTACAGCAAAATAATTTGGAACTCGCCATACTTATAATATTATAATAATGTTATAAAGTTGAATTGCGATATCAAATTAAATACTTAAGAATAATTAGAAGGATTTATGAAAATTTAGTTATAAACCTTTGTAAGGAAGTGTAAAACAAAAAAAAACACAAATAATAATAATATTAAAAATCGCACCTGGTGACCCACAATCCCTACAGTGGGTTTCCTCAAAGGTCAAATCAAATGTTATGTGAAGGACAAAATTACTAAACTAAGAAATTTGAAAAGGTCAGTTTTAAATTTTGATTTAGATAAATAAAAACATTTACTCATTCTGGGTTCAGTTAAATGCAAACTTATGGAAGATTACAACGAAAATTCTGGCAAAAGGCTATCAACACAATAATAAAAAAATATTATCAAGTTGCTCACCAATCAAAGAAAAGTAGGGTGGAGTTTTTTGCCATCCCCGAGGGCCATGATTTTGATTGGCCATCCAATTAAACGTGACCTGGGGTGGGGGTGCTTTTCTACTCCTCCCGATGATTACGCTGTGAGGCCATTGGTCCGCCGTTTCTATTGGCTGACAACCAGAGCCGTATGTTCAGGGTTCTGAACCCCCATAAAGGAAGACCCGAAAAGCAGGTCGAAAACTGGTTCCACAGTACGGGACTTAGGGCTTTTGCTATTCCACTGCTCCTTTCCTGCCACTCAACACCGCCTTGCCACCCAAAGTCCTGAACTTGACCATTTCAGTTAGAATTGATTAGCTGATTGAGTTACCATATATATATAACTATATTTTATCTCACTATATTTTCAGATTTTGTTTTCTCAAATACAATCTTCAGACAAGAGGTGTAGGCTGAGAAATATAAATAAAACTAAAAAATATCAAACTGACATCGAGACAATATCTGACACATTACCTGGATAGAAGCAAAAAATAGAGCGGGGGGAATAAATATTTGCTTGTTCTTCTTATGATCAGTCTTTCGATCTCCAGTCTGTTTAAGATTGGTTTGGTTTCTTTGCACAATTATGGGGTTTCAAGTAAATGTTCTTTGTTGAGGGGGGCAAAAAGAAGCGAGTCAAACGCCTTATGTGTAGGCTACAACACCGTCGTCGTCGTCGTCGTCTACCAGCAGCTGAAGTCACAACACTGTTACTTCCGTCACCCCACTTCTACTTATACTGCCGTTTCCCCTTATCATCCGGGCACATCAGTCAAACCTCGCACCCGTGCACAATTCTCGTGCATTCGGATTGACGCGTGTAGGCCCCAACATCCGGGCACCTGCATTGCATCTCGCGTCCATTCAGCGCCTAAATCTCATTTATTTGCATTCCGGAGGGCGGGTTCGACTCTGGTAGGCAAGACACTCTCACTCTTTTTCCAAATGAGTACGGTGGTTCTCCGTCACAACCTGTGCTATGAACTGCAAGAACCAGGCTTGAATTCGAGTTACGTTTACCTTTATTAAAATAGAAAATCATAAATAGCCAAATAAAAAAAATGCTGTTTATTTTCTTCCACCTACAATGTTAGAATCGACGGAAAAAATACATCTATTTTTGTATTTTAAGAAAATTCGCGTTCATGTCGGAACTGTCATATATCAGTCAGTATGAATGTAGTTAGAAATACACAGGTCTAAATAAGATATGATCAGTTTCTAATCATATCTTATTTAGATTTAAAATAGTGATAGCACTGCACATTCCTACAGGGCTTCAAAAACATTTCAAACACTTTATGGTGAGTCTTATGGCGTTGTGAATAATGTGCTGAGCTGTGATATCGTAGTAAGCGAGTTCGAACTCCAGTCGTACTATCATGTTCACTTTCGAGCTAATACTCTTGGGAAAGGTATGAAATCCATCATACCCCAGTTATTGGTTGAATACTCCCACTAATGTTTTGCTGCAAGGATGGTTTAAGCGTTAAATAACCCACAAAGGTTGATATGTCATTAAACAAAAAACAAACCTAAAGTGCTTTTCAACGATTTAAATATTTTCAGGTTTCTTAAAAATCAAATAAAACGGATTAGATTGATTTGAAGAACGATTTATTTTCTTAAATATTTTTTTTACAAAAAATGTTTTATTTTCACATCGGTTGTAACTAGCATTGGCTGGCCAAACGAATAACGACATGGAGAATGGAATCGGTGAACCGAGTTCAATTTGTTGTTTGTGCCGTTTATGTTCACTCCACTCTACTTCCATTTGGATAGGCATGAATCCAAAAAGCAAGTGAAGTTTTTTTTTATCTTGTAATATAATAATTAGGATCTTACCGGGGACAGAGGTTGCCGGAGGCTGAAATAATAGTGTTTGCCGAACATGCTGGAAAAGAACAAGAAAGACTATCACGTTATATTAGTCAACACGTTTGTTTTGATAGGGCGACGCCACAAGGGTGTTTTTTTTAATTTCTGTTTCTCCAGAGAGCAATGTTCTAGGGTGATCCGTATATAAACAAATATATAACACCCCCTTCCCTAGTAATGTATTTTCTTATTCTTTCTATTGGGCATATTCTGAAAGTCAGCGAGGTAGGTTTATCTTTTATACCTGCTCTTGTTTGTACCGTTTATTTTTCTGCAACTGTTTGAGATTCTATAGCCTATGCAGGTGATCTGTTGTTTGTGGATAAGTATGGTCAAAATTACTATACGACAGCACCTCGTCCTTTTTTAGATCATTATAAAAAAGAATTATAAAGTGTCGCTTATTTTATTTATTTATTTACGGGGGGGGGCACGTTAAAAATCGAGCATACTTATTGTAACGGTAGCTTTATATTATATGAATATTTGTTTGTTTGTTTTTTCAAATGTATATATATATATATATATATATATATATATTAATTAAAGAAATAGATACAATAGAAACCTACTCGAGTTTCACTATAAGGATCTTCAGGGTTAAATCCACTGAATTAATCGTGGTATTGCCTCGATTAATTCAGTGGATTTAACCCTGAGGATCCTTATGGTGAAACTCGAGTAGGTTTTCTATTGTATCCATTTCTTTAATAAATTTGCTCTACTTTGTATTGAGCACTTTGTATTTGTTATATCGCTGATTTAACCCCTAGATTTTTTTCACCTCCAACGATCGTGCCCATATTCACCGGTAAACCAACGTTTATATATATATATATATATATATATATATATATATATATATATATATATATATGAATTCAGACCTGTTAAACTTTGCGTAGGAATTGACCAGGTGTCTCATCCTGGTCCTGCGGGGGGTTTGAATAGATACATAGATGTACATTTGAAGCACAAATCTAGATAAACTCCATTGCCTTTTATATACTTATATATATAAATTCTGGTAGGATCAGGTGGTAAACTTTTCCCACAGGATGTACTGATAGTGAGGACAACCAAACATCCAGTCCGTATCATGAAGCCAATGTTGATTTCAAGATTATTTTCGGTTTTACGTCATTAGGCAACAATTTATCAATCTCACGCTGTATATGAGGTATCATTTACAATAGTTGAAACAACAGAGTTAATATTTAATAAGTATGTGCCTACTACCTGGCTAAACGTGACATTTTACAACTTTAAATCGACGCTGAAATAATCACGAACATTACTATTATTTTCAAATGTTCTGCCACTCATGCGAGCTACTAGTAAACGGTAGGCAAACATTTGTCTTTACCACCCATAAATGGAATGTAGAAGATGCAAAATTGTTGTATACTCTTCTTTTTACTTCTATTTTTCTTCTGTTCATCTTTGGTTTCTTACGTTCTTCTTCCAGCGTCGGACGTAGTCTTGGGGACTTCGTGTCTGGTCTTCTAGGTCAGTCTTTTTTCTAAGACATTCATCAACCACAAAACCATATTATTTATTTAAACTTTTATTTCTTAACTAAACATATTTTTCTAACTAATCACAGCGCGCGTGTGCAGTGAGCCTCAGCTAAAGCAGTAACATCTTATCTGCCTGACGTCCAAGCTGAAACTGAAGACCCAACCAGGTCCCACGTAACTTCACGTATTTCACGGCTTTCTGTAATATTCCATGGAAAGTCCCGTCCGTGATATGAAAAGGGGCCATCCTTTCAGAAATACAGGGGATTGGCAATAATCTTATGCAACCGCATAGATTATGTAACAAAATCATCTCTTAAATTGAAGGATGTGTTTCTGTTGTGGAGAGTTGGTGTTGGTTTCTGTCAACAAATTTGGTAAAAAGAATAAACAAAAAAGATAGAAGACATCTTGACAGAAGAAATTCATTACATCGAGGAAAGCAGCTGTTGGACAGTCGGAAGATGCTGTAGGGACCAGGTGATAAAACATCAAAGAGAAATCCATTAGATAGACCGACATCAAATAAATGGAACTAAAGAGAATACGTTTCCTTGTAAAGGAAATAGGGTAATACAACAATATCAGTGAACCTCAGACACTGTAAGTCCAAATATCTCACCGTTCTACAAGTCCTATCGTGATCTGAGGGCTAGCAAGCTAGTCGCGCAGATCCATCACAAGGGAAAATCAAGTTCGATCCTCGCTGGATCCCCATACTTGCAACTTTGTGCCTCATTTTTCTCGTGGTGAACCTCAATCGGTTAGGAATCCCAAGGTTCCTGGTTCAATACCGGCCCTCGCCAACGCAGCGTATGAACAGCTCAGGAATCTGTGCGGTAAAGTCCTGAGCTGATAGCAGGTGTGGAACTCCACCTCAGACGCTAAAATAATCTCCTTGGTCTAGCACTAATGAAAAGGAGATAGACTCCCTCGCTGTCTGATACCGACTTTATGCCATTTTACATCCTTGTGACCTAGTGTCCCATCATATGCGTCGCGAACAGGTTGTGTACAAACAAGCTAGTCTTGCAGCTCCATTACTAACGAATAGTGAGTTCCATTTTTGCTGCATGCCCATACACATAACTTTTGTCTCATTCTACCAGTGGTGAACGGGTTGAATAGGGTCAACCCATCGTCGTGTAATTGTTAGCATCACAGATCCATTTCCAGGGGAAATAGAGTTAAATCCTCGCTTTATGCCCAATACTTGCGACCTTGTGTCACATCCTACCCGAGTCGAACGGATTGGGTCAAAAAACAAGCTATTCCCGCAGATCCATTACTACTGGAAAGTAAGTTTGATTCTCGCTGGATGGCCCGTCCTTGCGACCTTGTGTCATTTCCTAACAAACTAGCCTCATAGATGTAATGTATCTATGAGGCTAGTTTGTTAATTTGACTGAATAGCGAGTTCGATGCTCGAAGAGGAGGAAAAAAACAAGGTCTATTTTAATGCAGAGTTTGCATTCAAAGTTTTTCTTTCTCCTTGACTGGTTGCCATACCAACGTTAAAGAGTCCGATGTGCCTTACAATTTGCTCATATCTGGAAGGCGAATAATTTAATGCATACCATTCCCAATGGTAATTTCTGTATGTAAAATGCAGCCAGCCTCGTCCAGGATTTGAACTAGTGTCGCCGTGTCCATATCTTACGACGATAACCATTACGTACGACCATCATCATTCAGAAATTTACCCCATATAAATTACTTTGTTTTATGTCATTTCGGATTGCCGGGGAAAACTGGACTAATATCGGAATTTTGTAAATGTGAAGTAACGTAAAATGAATCTTTAAACTGATGTCGTAATTAAAGCAACATTATTTTGGAGCTCTGGGGAGTGTGGAGTACTCCTTCATTGGTATTGCTCTCTGGTCCACACTGATCCTGAGTAGTAGTACCATCTATGTGTCAAATAGATTTCTGGAAGTTAATGAAAATTATTTCTGTTAATTAATGCAGAAATGTTAAACAAATCATATTTTATTATAATGGAGATTGTGTGTTTGTCTGTCTGTAACCGAAACTATGTTAAAACTCAAGTCACAATTCCCTTAATTATTTACGTCACATTCTGCATGATTTTATTTCTATTTAAACCTCAATTATTAATATAATTGTTTTACATTATTAGTATATTTTATCGTGTCTACTTAGTAGTGACATGCAATTGCATTTATATATTCAAATATAGCACTTTACAGAGAGAACGGGAAGGGTAATTTGCATATTGATATTAAAAATTTGATTTTGATAAATATGTGCTTGGTATTATAGATTTCTAATTGAGGGTTTTATCTTAATGAATATCAGAAAAAATCTTGGGGATATATTCTAAAAGAAATCCATTTACAGGAGAAAAAAATAACTGTAATTGTATTCTTTACTTTCTGATTTAACTAAATAGTTAAATTAGGAATATTCAGCAATGGAAGATGAGAGTGATGGAAGAGTAAGTTTCAGTTGTTCTATTTTTCGATTATGCTTCCATCTGTTTCAAATCTTTTCATCTGCATTCTTATTTAGTTTCATTAACCTTTCTAATTTAATATAATATTTGATTACATTAAAACTTAAATATTTGCATCCGGGGTGCATATATTTGCTAGTATATATAAAAATTTGGCAGTAAATAATCCACAATCACCAATCAACTAATCATACTAAAGTAATATTAAAGAACAAATTGTGCAAATATCAACACGAAAACAGGAAATGTCTTGTTTTAAAGATAAAATATTCATTCAAATCCAAAAATCAATCTTAAAATAATTTCTATTGTGAACAACTTTCTCCGCGGGCGATGTCTCAAGTCAACTCTTCAATATTTCGTTTGTTATTCAGTTGTTTATCTATTTATAGTCACAAAACCAATGGTTATCTTTATTACGGTTCTTGGTTATTTATAGATTGTTACGTGAAAATGAAGCGAAATTGATTTCTTTGTGATCAGTAAAGTTTAAGTTATGCTTCTTATTTGAACTCTGACCTCATTCTGTCATGTAATTGAATTAGTTGGACTAATATCGTCAATCTAACTTTATATAACTCTTTGCCTACAAAATGTCCACCATGTTTGTACTGTATTATACATTTTACTCGGGTGTATATAATCGGGGTAGAGATCATTTCTTACAAGAGAGAGATAGATATATATATATATATATATATATACAGGGAGATACAGAGAGATATATATACAGAGATATACAGAGAGAGAGAGAGAGAGAGGAGAGAGAGAGATACAGAGAGATATACAGAGAGATACAGAGAGAGAGAGATACAGAGAGATACATATATATATATATATATATATATAGAGAGAGAGAGAGAGAGAGATACAGAGAGAGAGAGAGAGATACAGAATAGAGATGATAGACCTTATTTGATACATTTCTTACTGCTTACTCTTCTTTGTCTACCTTGTCTGGCTGCTATTGTTGTATTGTCCTCGGTCGGAAAACGAAGCTTCCGGCAAAAAGACAAAGAAAAATAGAAAAATATATATTTTAAAAAATGGAAAACGAAAGCGAGGCTTTCTGGTCAAGGAAGCAGGGAGAAGATAAGAACAAACGTCCGTTATCAGATCAAAAGATAAAGATGCGTAGGCGTGTCGTCAATACAAAAGCCAGAGGCTCGAGCCGACAGGAGTCAGACAGGAGAGAGCGGACGGCGAACAGTGAGTGACCGTCTCTCGGTCCGTCGCGGCCAAGGGCGGTGAGATGCCACCAGCCACCCTTTACCTTACCACCCCAGCAGCAGTAGTAGTAGTCATCGTCAACCCTTGGGCACTCATTGTAAGCTCTGTGCCTTCACCACCCACACACCGAAGAAAATAAAGAAGGGTCCTCTCTTTTTACATATGTATCTGTTATTTATTGAAGTCCAGTAGTCGGTAGTAGCTGACTACTACACTATGTTGTCTGTGATAACTTCTACCAAGGGATTCTGCTGGGTGTTGATTTTTTTTCTGATAGTTCTTCTTACGGAATGGGCTGAGCTGGTCATTGTTGTAATTATTTAACAAACACAAGACCTTCTTTGTTCTTGATCAAGTTTTTATTTATTCTTAATCCGTTTTTTATTCCGCCGCGGGTAGGAGATGGACTCCCGGGAGAGCCGTCTATACGTCTGCACTCTTTAAAAACTGGGCTACATCTGCTTATCTAAATAAACTTTAATGGTGCCCAATCGCCCGCCTTTTTCAAGGGGTCCAGTTCATTAACCGTCCATAGCTGGTAACATTCCATAGGGACCCCTTGATTTTAAATCAAACAGACCTTAATTTAGATATTCTAACTTACAGGTACGTTCATAATTTATGACTTCTCATAAATTGTAACAGTACCAAATGTTCTTGTTATTTTTTTACCTGTATGATGGGATGTTTCAAAGTTCACTATCTATTCACCCCAGAACTCATTTTATTAAATCAAATCCTGTTGTCATTGTAATATGAGCTCTTCTGCTCAATTATAATTAGCGGCTGTGAGTGGTTTTCGGTTGGATCACAGTGGTGGGAGAGCCGATGTGAGTGACTTAAAGTAGGCAAAGCGTTAAAAGCAACAGAAATTGAGGAGAGGTTGGTTAGTTGGCGAGATTGGGTGACACCGCCGATCGGTATTGTCGCATTATTATTCTGTCATTTCACATTCTTACAATGAATTAATTACCATGAATAAATTAAAAGGGAATTCTCCCATGTTGTTGTAGTCTGTAGCCTCTGGGAATTTGTAACTGAATTACTTAGCCATTCCGTCGTCCACGATTAGAAGATACATCGTTTCTGAGTCTCAGTATTGTCCCCTGCCCTTTCCACTGGACCAGAATATAGGTCTTTCCACTTTCCACTATATTGATATTATGACTGTGAGCAAAAATACTCTCAAGAAACAACAGCACAGAAATGTGAATATAAATTTGGAGTCTAAATGACTTAGACAGAAGAGACAGTGTTTCACATGTCACTCCAGGATTGTTTCGAACAGCAATTACGATACAAATGTATTCTCAATTCTATATTTGTTTCTTTTTTTCTTTGTGAAGCTGACCCGTGTCTTCTATATTTTAAACCAAAACTGGTGGCCGACTATCCTTTAAAAAAAACAACACGGGGGAAAAGAGAAGGAGACGAGACTGAGCGGCCTGTGGATTGATACCGTGACACTATTATTCTGTAATTTCACTTTCTTAAAACAAGATAATGAGTCTAACTGACCAAATATGGAACCTTACGAGGTTTAAATGTCAGCTTTGGTGATAAATTCAGATTGAATGTATCTAAGATGTAGATAAACCCCCGACTTCAGCATCTTTTTACCCCAATTCAATTCCTTTCTTTTTGTCCTTCTTTTTCCCCAATTTCTTTCACTTTTTCTTTCTTTATTCCTTACAATTTTCCTAAAATTTCATTGGTTAACATTTTCTTTTTTCTCAATATTATCTTTTTCCTTTTCTTTCTCTTCTTCCCATTTGAAAAAGTCACCATTTCTTTTTCTGTTTCCTTTTTTCTAATACCAACTTTTTTCCTTTCTTTCTTTCTTTCTTTCTTAAAATCACATTTTCTTAATATCGCTTTGTTATTTTTACTTTCTCTTTTAACAATGTGTGAATTATTATTTTCTACCCAACTTTTTCTAATATCACCCTTTAATTTCTTTCTTTTCTTTCTTTCTTTCTTTCCTAAAATCACATTCGTTTTTTTTGTGTTTTCTTAATATTGCAATTTTTGAATTTTTTATTTTCTTTCACTTTTAAAAAGATGTGTATTTCTTTTTTATTTATTTATTTCTTAATTTTGTTCTCCTTTTTCTAAAATCCCATTCGTTTTCTTTTTCTTTTACTTAAATATTTTAAAGTTCTTTCTCTTTATCCTTTACAATTGACTCCATTTCTTTGTCTGTCCTTCTTTATCTATTATCAAACTTTCATTCTTTCTTTTTTTCTTGTTTCTCTAAAAACGCATTGATTTTCTATTCTTTTTTCTTAATATTGACTTTTTCCTTTGTTTCTCTACTTTTACCTTTAACAATTTCCCCATTTCATTTCGTTTTGTTCTTTTTTCTCTAATATCAACTTTTTTTCTTCCTACCACCTTTCTTTCCATCTTTCTTCTTTTTTATTTATTTACATTTTTCTAAATTCACGTTGGTTTTCTTAAAATTACTTTTCTTTTTATTTCTCTTCTTTCATTTGAAACAATGTGAGCATTTCTTTTTTGCTGTCCTCTTTTTTCTAATATCAACTTTTTCTTTCTTCTTTTCTTTCTTTCTTTCTTTCTTTCTTTCCCAATGTATTACTTTTTCTTTATTTGGATGAATATGGGGGACGTCTTAGTAATAATAGACTCTAAAGTTATAACACTGTAATTGAAAACATGAGAGGCATGTAACTCTTTGTTTAAAATCTGTTGCTATTCAAAATAGTCTCCAATTGTGATAATGCACCGCCTTTCAATTCAATTGTTGAATTCACTTTGGAAAAAAAAACTATTTCAGGCACTCCGTCTTTCTCGGTGACTGAAGTCAATGGCCTTTCACTGCCTCTTTCTTAACAATGTCTTGAAACATCTTTGTACATTATACCATCGATTGTTTAGGAAACGCACTTTGTGTAACGGTTATCATGATAGGAAATGGAATGGGAGACGCGGGTTCAAATCTTCTACGAATTTGCATTTCACTTCGAGAATCCAGTTGGTCAATCCTTGTCTGTAGGTTTCCTCTGTAATATATAAGTCCATGTCTGTAGTGAGTTGGTAATCCTAGTCTGTAGGTTCCGTCTGGTGTTAATCTAAAAGATATGTCTTCCTGTCAGAAAGTTCTACTAGCAATAGACGTGCAAACTGTTGCAAACGAACTTAAATGCTTTCTGTCCTCGCCTCTCAATGGCCAATTCTTATCGGAAGTGCCTACTGTTTTGGGAAAGTTTATAAATATAAGTGAAAATTTCGCGTGTATCTTATACCATGAGAATTAAACAGTAATTTTCTTAGTAAGGGAACCAGTCTTGCAGAAGGAAAACTCTGAATTCAAACAAGCTTAAAATTCAAACACCCCTTCATAACCGACGTTGTGTTGCATCGTTATTTTGTGACGGAGGGGTTGGGTAAATTGATTGTCGCTTCATTAAGCACATTTTAAATGTTGTATGGTGTCGGGAGCTACAAATTCTTCTTTGGTGGAGAACTCTCTGACTTTGTTTCTGCTTCATAGCTATATGGATACAACTTCTGAAAATAACATCTCGTAATTCCAGAAAGGATTTATTATTTTTAAATTCTACGCTACAAACTATTAATTATTTAACAAGGGTCCGATTTAGCAGTATACTTACATTGTAAATCGAACCCTTTTTAAAACCTTCAAAAGATGATAAAAATCGAATAAAGTGAAAATAAAAATGCTCCGAAGTCGTATTATTAACCACTAAAATTTAGTGGTTATAGATCTGGCAGTCTTTGGGTTATGTGTTAATAAAGTGATTTGACTTACATACTTCTTTATACTCAACAACAAACACTGAGTGAAACATGTCATACACCCTTGCATTGTTAAGCATTTCCTCGTCGAATGTGGATATTTCGTTATCATCAGAAAATGTCTTTTCAACGCAAATAATATAAAATATATATTTGAAAAAGTCAACATAGATGATATTCTCTCTTTTTTAGGGTAATAAAATTATACCAAAAAAGATATAGGTAGACTTGCACAATACCACACAAAATTAACCCTCTTAACACGACCCCCGACGATGCTTACATATCGTTAAAACCGTTTACTACACAAAAATAAATATAGACGTACAACATACATTATTTTCCAACTCCTAGGTATAAAGATCACCCAGACGGGTTGACATGCCGTTAAAATCTATCGACCAACTAACTGAAAACAACAGACACTGTCATTCAATAAAGTAAGAACTGTTCAATCTGATGCTTGTAAAATCTACAACTCTCTAAGAAAAAAAGAAAAGCCTCCAGTAATTCCGGTGCAACCCTTTGCATAAAAAAATCCTTCAAATGGAAATCAGATTATTGACTGAATTAAAAAAAATATTTTTCTTGAAACCTTTTGACCTTCACAAGAAAGTTGCCTGAAGCAAATAAATTCTCTTTGTGTTTTTTTCTTTTTTTTTTTTTTTTTTTTCTTTTTTTCTTTTTAGAAATTTCATTTTGTCTTTTCATTGTCTTTATTTATTTTACAAATTCAAATTTGAACTTCGAGTCTCCAGAGAGTCGTCGAAATAATTCAACATTGTTAATGAGATTAAAAACTGTTCCTTTTTGCCGTCACCATCATCATCATCATCATCATGTGATTCTCTATTGAAAATGATGTCATGTAAAGTCATGGGTGAGGGATTCTATCATAGTGAAACAGATCTGCGAATACCGCTAGCCTTTCTCTTTTTTGTAGCATAACCGTCTTACTTCTTTTTATACTTATCTTAACTTATATGTTTGCCTGATCCTCTTCCTTTCTGATTTCCTCTCTTCTGGTCTGGGACTTCTTATAGGGTATTTCTTACATTGGCTTGGGGATTTCTTGAGATTTATTGAGTGTTTGTCCATCTCTGTATCGATTCTTGTTCTAATAAATGAGCCTCGATACTATGTGTATTTTTGACGCCTTTATTTCCCAAATTCTCAAAGGTAACATGCATGCGCAGAGAGAACTATTTCACGCAACGGTTCGCATGGTGCCTGTGACTACTATGATATCGAACTTGGTTTCACGATTGGACAGATCAAACAGAGAACAGCTAAACAATTTCAGAGCAGGGTTGATACCTGCCTATTATTTTACAGTGTATTTTCTAAGATTCCTCATCTAAAGTATTGCCAGTATTTTTTTTACTTCTACACAATCAATTTACAACCTACTAATTATGTAACATTTTCTTTTCAGTTTACCAGGATCCAGTTGTCAAAGATGTCAGCTCGCAGGCCGGAACACAGAGAATGAAAAGGGAACTGTATCCCCTGATTTGAAATCAGAATCGTCCGTCTTTTATATTGGTTACCAACTGAGACCCTCAGCAACTGCCCTCTGGCACATATAGGATAAAAAGGGTTGAAGTTGTCATAAGAACAATACAGTACGGACAAACATATAGGTTTTGAAAAGACAAGTCGATTGATCAGAGGGGCCTCTCTGACCGCCCGTCTAGCCCAAGTAAGGTCTAAAGTAGAGCGTTACATGGCATGTACAACTCAGCCACTAGGGTGCCGTCCTTAAGCATCAGGAGTTGCTATCCAAGGCCCATAAGTGGCCCCATTGAGGTGGGCCTTACCTTTCTGCAGAGGTACAGTGTTACGTTCACCTATCGTTTTCAACGTTTACAACGCTGCTCCATCAGAGACCAAAGAAAATGAGAGGCGCACATGCAAAAATTGGCAAAGAACAATAAGACATAAAATATATTTTTATAACATAATTTTTAATCATAATTTATAAACTGGTAGGAGGATGAAACGGACGCCGACAAGCTAGGGTTAATAAAGTCATTAGGTGGAATCTCTTTCATATCAAATAGCAATTTTTCACGACGGAAGAAGTTTTTACTTAGCTTTTATGGGTTGGTTCATCTTCTGTTGGTTATTCTTGGGATATGTCCTTCTTTTGGTTAGCTTAAAGACGGAATAAGTGGTGCTGTCCTTCTCTTCCGATTTGTCGCATAGTCTCGTTAAGATTATTATCTTTGGAAGATATCCTAGATTTATCTGGCCCGCATGAAGGTGATATCGGGGTTCCAACTGTCTGTAGTAGTCAAATCTTCTTCATGAGGACTACTGTGTTCGCCGACCGGATCCCGAGGGAAAACTAAACTAATGATAGGGATCTCTTCCCTTCCCCCCAAAGAGAGGTGGGGTGTATTTCCGTTCATCCCTTTGCCTTCCTTCTCTACAGAGGCCGGCCGACGTGACACTGCTGGTCAAAGAAATTCTGTTCCGAATTGGGGTCATTTTATGGGACACGTACCTCAGCTCTGACGTTACAGAGTTTCCAGAATGTTCTGGGGTGTTCCCTTTTAACTTTTGAGTTACTCGTAACACGTAACAGCAGTCGGTGTATTCTATAGCCCTACAAAACAGGGTGGGTGCTAAGATGACTGATCGTAAGAGTAAGAAAGTATGTAGCAATCCTGAACCTCTGAGTTAGTTCTCAATACATCCAGAATATTGTTTCATGTCCTTTATTGATTATGAATGGTATTGTAAGACTTCAGTTCGCATTGTCGACGTTGATAGTAGTGCCAGACAAGGAATGTATTATTCACTAATCTCAACTAGACGAGGAGCTTCGGGCAACTGAAGAAGAGTGAGCGAACAATATAATGGCCGAAATATTGTAACTCTACCGACGACCACCTGTACAACTCTTATAATATGCCGTGTGTATAATAAGGATAATATATAATCTCATAAATTGATTCTTTTTATTTTGTAGATTATGTCTTCCCTTTCTACACATGGATACAAAAACGTAGTTCAACCAGCAAAAATCTACAGCGATTCGAGAAATCCAAGATGGGAGTGCACAAAGATGATACGTGGTGTCTTGAACAATCCAGAAGGAAATACCCAATAAAAAAGCAACGGTACGGCCACTTGCCTCCTATCACACAAACCAATCGGGTTAGATAAACAAGACATGCTGGACACTGCTGAATAAGCAAGGACATGTGGGCACCTGCACATGGACACGAAAGTTGAGTCGACCGGCAAAAATATTGAGCAGCTCTGTGCAGACATTTTATGCTGTACAGAGGACCTACCAGGAGCGATAACCAATAGGGATAAATGGCGAGGAAGAGTTATGGAGAACCGTGATTTAACGCGACTTGATGATGATGATGATGATGATGATGATGGTTATTAGTTTTACCTTTTTCGTGATATTTTTGGACCATTTACATCTCCCCCTTGGTGATCCGAGTCCAAATATTAGTTAAGACAGGTTTCTGTTTCCTTCCCACTAATACACAAAAGTAAGTTATGTCACTCTTCTCCAACCAAGCTATTGATAAATAACAGAGCAATCGGGCTTTTTAGCCTTGGTTTGCAGCCAGTATAGGAGACAGATAATTCTGATTTCAAACCAGGGATTACAGTGCTCTTCTGATCCCCAGTAATCCAGTCTGCGTGTAGACAACAAGGAAATGATTATACTTATGTATAATTGACAGATGGCTAACTAATCATATGAGGTAAGTATAGAATTCAAAAGTTAATTGGTAATTCTTTAGAAGAAGAATCACAAAATTTTATTTTACTTTTATATCTTTCTTTCTTCATTTTTTTTTTTTTTTTTGCTTGGCTTTTATTATTCAGTATATTCACTGTTCTGATTTGATATTTTCTCTCTACGAGTTTTACATACCTCTAATGGTGGTCTTCACTGAATTGAAGTAAGTGACACTGTCTTTTCAATTCTCCAACACACTTCCCAGCATTGCTGTGGTCTAAAAAGTGCCAATTCTTCCACAGATATCCAGTTCCCCTAACCTATTTTTCAGGTCCTCTGGGTTTTTTTTTCTCTGGGGTTTCAATTATTATTGACATCACTGTCAACTTCACTTTTTTCCAACTCTGGTGAGATCCAAGCATTTATCAAGATTTGTTCTGTCCTTTACTTTTATTTTGTTGAGAATTTGTATATATAAGGTGTGTGGTAAATGCCCACTCTCACATATAGACTCGCCGGGAACCATATGACCAAATTATTGGCCAATCACTGGCAGTGCTCTGCTGCTGATATTATTATTTATACTGGCTGTTCTGGTCATACCTACTCATAACTACTTGAACCTTTGTGGACGACGGAACATAGGATTATATCACTGGACCTTTGACACTACGTAGGATTCCATAACTCAGGACTTATTCCCTTACCAAAGGATTCTATAGCTCAGGACTTGGTTACTTTAAGTCCTTTTCAACTGGCCAAGGATGGCGGTCAGAAACTTAACACGTTTCCTCTTCTTTTATCAGTAACCTTTATTTCAGTTTTCTTAAAATCCTTCACCGTGTTTTTACCCAACACTTCGAATAAAGGAAGTGATTATACGCAATCTATGAATTTATATTGTTTTTTCTGGGGGATGAGCGTGTTAGGGGGTTGTGGAGGGGTTCTGTCGCTTTTGGGTGTTACTATTCCAGTCACTTTGATAGGATTCTTCTAAAGACATGCGCAGTCCCAAAAAGTAGTTTTCTGTATGTTTCATATAGGCTGGGACTCCCAGGTATCTTATTAATGTTCATTTCTTGATCATACCCAGGGCTTCTACTATTGACACGGTGCTAGTTTAAAGGTGTCACCTTTGTAGATGTCTATTTCCAGTTCTTTGAATTTACTTATATTATTTTATTCTTTGACTCATACATTGACACTAACATATCAATCTAAATGGATTATTATTATTATTATTATTATTATTATTATTATTATTATTATTATTTACTCCTTTTGAGTTTTCACATCAGTGTTAGCTGATGGTCTTTCACTGGAGTCTGAGTGACAGCAAGTCTCCTCAGGTCTCCCGGACTCTTCTGAGTATTCTGGCAGATTGCAGCAGTGCAGTGTTCTGAATGGTTTCAATCCTTCCTCTGATTTCCAAACTTTCCAAACCCTTTTCCAATCCTTTTGGGACCGTTCCAAGTGCACCAAGTACAATTGATATAACTTTCACTTTCATATTCCATAACTTTTTCAGTTCTCTGGCAAGGTCCAGATATTTGTCCATTTTTTCATTTTCCTTTAGCTTTACCCTGTGATCTGCTGGAACTGCAAAATCCACCAGTTGACAAGTTCTTTCTTTTTTGTTTATCAACACTAGGTCTGGTCTTCTTGCTGGGATAAGGTGATCCGTTTTTATTTCAAAGTCCCAGAGAATTTTATGCGTTTCGTTCTCAAGAACAGATTCTGGTTCATGCATATACCATTTTGTTGTATGGTCAAAATTAAATCTATTGCATAATTCCCAGTGGATCACCTTCCCAACCCAGTCATGTCTAGTTTAGTACTCCCGTTGTGCTAGTTTGCTACATTCGCAGAGTATATGGTTAACAGTCTCATCTCTATTACCACAAAGTCTACATTTACTATTTTGTTGGAGTTTTAACACATTACGTTAGCTGGTCGTTTTTCCCTGGAGCTCGAGTGACAGCAAATTTTCTCAAGTCTCCAGGACTCTCCTGAATATTCTAGCTGATCTTACCAATGCTGTTGTTTGGATGGTCTTGATTCTACCTTTTCTTTTTCTTTTGTTTTCAATCTGTGGTCCACCAGGATAGTAAAATCTGCTAGTGGACAAGTTCTCTTCTTGTTAATGGATTCTAGGTCTTGCCTTTTAGATGGGAGTAAGGTACATCTGTATCTTAAAACCGCAGATAATTCTAGAGCTAAAAGGTTGGTCGGAGGGCCCCCTGTCTCCGATCAATCAGCTGATCACATCTAGCCATGTCAGCTATATGATGGTCGCGACCCTATTGCTCTTATGGAAAATTCCCTACCCTTTTTATCATGTGCTAGAAATTCCAATACTGGATTTCTGGGTAGCGTGGAGCATTCCTTCATTTCCATTACTCCCAGATCCACTCTGACCCAGAGTGGTAATACCTGTTCGGGTTATATGTATGGGTTAAGTAGATTTTTAAAGAAAATGAATATCCAACAAGAAGGAATAAAAAACGTCATCGGCATAAAGTAACCCAAGTGTTTGGCATGCCGTAAAATGTAACCAATTAAAAAAACAACGTCTTCATTATTATGGTTAGTTTTCGCAAACAGGGTTGGGTTTTATTTTTTTCTGTTCCTTTAGATCTTTTTTGGGGGGAGAGGGACATTTTCACTGTTTTCACCATGTTTGCTAAGTTTAGCATTGTATAACAAAATGCCAGACAATGAAGTTAGTGTAAACAGATTGTGTTACGCGATTCTTCTCAAGGGAAAGTACCTGTCTATGTTTTGATTCTGGACATTTAAAGACGTGACTTTTACCCAGATGTCACATATTGGTCCCGCTTCGAAAGAAATTAACTTCTATACTCGCATCGTTAAATACATTGTTAACCACTGAGCATTTAATTTCTTGGTCTTCAGGTACACTATACTTAAAATCTTTAAAAAAATATATATACCCTATACTTAAACCTAAAAGATATATCGAACCTAAAATAGTCTTCACGTACCCTATACTTAAAAACCTAAAAATATATCGAACCTAAAATAGTCTTCGCGTACCCTATACTTAAAAACCTAAAAATATATCGAACCTAAAATGGTCTTCGCGTAACCTATACTTAAAAACACAAAAATATATCGTACCCCAAATGGTATTCGTGTACCATATACTTAAAAATCTAAAAATATATCGAACCCAAAATGGTTTTCGCGTACTCTATACTTAAAAACTTAAAAATATATCAAACTCAAAATACATTCAAAGTTTTACAATCTCATACAACTTTGTTTAAAGGTATCACACCCGGGGTGGTGTCCAGTGGCTTCGGCCCTGGACCGTTGATGTAATTTACAGCATTGATCCCAGTGGGCCATGCTCCCAGGAAACACCTGCCCCCTTGATTTAAAGGGGAAGGGCTAGGTTTATTGCCCAGTACCTAAGGTGCCCCCTTGAGGGGGGATGCCGACGGGATCAATGCATTTTTTGCACCCACCACCCATGAGCTTTGGTTCATGGGTGGTCTCAAATTAATATGGACTTGTGCCTGACCCGTATACGTGGGATACGAGGTAGATACCACCCATCCCATTAAAAGAAAAGTTAAGAAAAGTTGAAAAACTTTGAATGTATTTTAGGTTTGATATATTTTCAAGTTTTTAAGTAAGATCGCCGAAGTTAAACAGCGATTACCCTTTTCAATAATTTAATGGGTGGCCAATTAAGCAATAGCAGGTACTGTAAGAAACTGAATATCAAGATAGATTTATTCGGTATTCTATGACCCCAAAGGGATTGATATGCTGTAAAAAAAACTACCACTGTGTGTTGTGAAATAGAACTTATGCTGAACTTCCATTTTGTTTTATGTATATAGTATTGTATACATTTTATTACCTGAGAACCAATCGTTACCGGATGTGAAGAAGAATTCAACAGAAACAGCACTTTGCCGTGTCTGGATCCGAGGAGCGCTTTAACTAAACAACTCTCCCGCCGATTTCAGTCACATGACATTGTAAACCAATCAGAATATGGTGTTCCAAATTACTCAGGGGTCTAACTTGTCTGTCATACCTATCTGAACCTACAGTAACTTTCCATAACTCTCCTTCGGAATTAAACGTTAACTATAAATTTAAATATTGTACACTACCTCATAAAATGAATAGGCTACCCAATTCATTATGTAACATTTTTTAAGCACAGTAAGCAGGTTTGAATTCAGTGTTTTCCTTATCATAGACTGTTTACCTAACTCAGGCTAAAGAACCCAGTCTGTCTTACTATTTACCTAAAGCTGGAAGGGGGGTGAAAATGGATTAATACATTTCCCAAGTACATTAGTGCAACAGAAAAAGCGAACATCGTCCAAGGTTTGAACTCGTGTCGCCGATTACATTTCCTACGACGATAACCATTATGAAGGTGCGTTGTGTAATGGGCATTGTTGTAGAAATTTGGGAACGACAGAACGAGTTCAAATCTTGGATGTTGTTTTTATACGACATAGTGTTCATACCCTTGGAAAAGGTAAAAATCCAACTATTCTACCTCCAACTATCGGTAGATAATAGTGCCAACTGGACTCTTTAAACCTTTGTAGGGCAATCAGTCTAGGAGAAGGAAAAAAATCTAAATTCCAAACTGTTAAATTCTACTTAAGTAATTGACCTTGTGTCACATCCTATTCATGTTGAAGGGTTGGTAAATGTAAATAAAATTAAAAATGTGTTTGCTGATATTCAGAGTTGCACTTTACCCCTGTCCCAATCCGACATTTCCCGTGCTAAAAAAAAAGTAAATGAGAATCCGTTTATGTAACAGTAGAGGACCCTGGCTTATTTTGATGTTATTTCTGTTCCTTCGTCTTAATACATTTTTCATTCATTGGTTGTATCGATTTCTGAGAATTCCTTTTAAATCTTAAACCAGTTTACAATAGTGGCTGCTGCTATTGAGTGAATTTTAATTCAATTTGCAGAAAAGTCAGGAAATAGGACATTATCGTTATCAATGAGACGTAAAATCTGACGTCACACTAAACCAAAGGTAAAAAGTGAATGAGAACGAATGTTTTTCAGAGAATAAAATAATGTAATCATAGTAATATAAAGTACTAGAAGTGGCTACCCGGCATCGACTATGTAGAATGGGGTGATGGTAAAAAAGGTAGTCTCGCAAATCCATTATTGTTGAAACGCAGGATGCCCCATAAAAATCACCACGCAAAAAAGACCTTCTGCTAATCAAGCCTGGTTTTATATGATATAACGATATAGTCAGAAATTTTAATTCAATAATTAACAATATATTTTTTAAGATAAGATAAGATAAATGTGGCGATTTGTTAAATTGATGTTTCAAATAAAAAAAGAAGTATACGTAAAAAATTCAATAAATCTAAATTTAAAATAATTCTTTAATTTAAATTTTTTTGTAATATGTAAAATTCAGTAAATGATTTTTTTTTTAAATAACGTTAATTCAAAGTTTAGCCAATCGAATATCAAATTATTATAGTAAAAGAAATTGAAATATACTTTTTAAAAAAAGGGAATTTTGAAGTTGCATATTAAATTACATTACTGATTTTTGAACAAATGCAGAATAGCGCACAAGAGATAATATTATTACAATCACATTTTACGTGTGAGTAATATTAGATTACGGAAACTCCCGAAGTACTCTTACCCAAATGTCTAAAATGATTCGGGAATTTCCGTGAAATGTAATACATTTTATACGTAAACTAATATCATCTTTTGCGCGGTATTCTGCATTAGTAACCTGTTTTTATTTTTATATTGAATGTTAGAATAAACAAATTAACGTGATTATAAAAATAACATGACTAACATGAAAATAAAAATGTATAAAAAGAAAAAAATGATCGTTTTGGGTTTGTTTATATTTTGCAATTGCTTTAACCGCGATTGAATTAATCATAGTTCAAAGTGAAAAACCTTCAATATATATATATATATATATATATATATATATATATATATATATATATATATATATATATATATATATATTTCCAAGGGGAGGTAATTAAGGTGGATTATTAGTACATTCTACCCCACGTATTTCTTTATTCATAATAGGAAATCTTTCAAATATTTGGGCTCTTTATGAGTTTTTTGTGAGCGCCTAGGTAGTTCACGTTATTCGAACTAGGAGATATCTCGTTATGAGGTTGCTAATTTGAGCTGAAATAATTCGTCCTGAAATATCTCCTCCTTTGTGGATGGGGCCGCTCTGAGTATGAATATTGATCATTAGGATCCGTTTCTGGATGGACACGCTTCTGGGGTATTGATCGCTCAACAGGATCATATGGTGTCGTCAGTACTTCAGATGTTGATTCTTCTGAAAGGTCTGACGGAGGCGTAGCGGGAGCTGTATCATCATCCGAGTGTAATGTATCGGAAGCGATTCTGGTGGGGTGGTCTCCCGGTTGAGTTTCGGTGTTAGAAGGATCAGGTATTTCCTTTAGGGTAGTTTTGATAGGCAGTCGGGAAACACGGCTAAGGTTACAGAGAACGGCATTGAACTGATTGAAGGGCTGGATTTGTGAGGAGTATTTTTGGGCGAACTGCATACTTTCGAAAAATGTTTCTTACCTTTATGGCATGGATTTCTCTTGCAGGACAGGAGAGCCGTGCGTGTAAACTTAAACCACAGTAGCAGCATGTCCGTCTGTTTGAGGCAGCAGCGACAGATTGTTCTGGAAAGTTTGAATGTAGTGCATTCTGGGCAGAAGAACAATTCGGACTATCATTGAAAGGGATGGCAGTAAGACCAGGTTGTTTTAGAGCGGTACCTATAGTATCGGGTTGGAAATTAAGCGCCAGTTTGCTGTATAGCAGGTTCGCACGTATATGCTTGTTTGTAAGCTGTTTTTAAAGTGAGGGTCCTATTTTCCAGAAGACGTTGTCTTACCTGAACATTGCGTAGACCATTTACGAAGGCGTCTAAGATGTTTTTTCTCTTGTGCCTCTATTGCAGTCATAGAACAGAAATTGCAATCCGAGCGAATAGTTCATTTTTTGATTTTACGTAGGTTGAGTGTAGCCTTTCTATAGCTTCTTCATAAGAATTACAGTCTGTAATGATGTCGTTGACTGAGTGGGACACGTAATTAGTTAGAAGGGCATGCTTGTTAATGGACCGACTTGGGTTCTCAAGGAGTAGAATTTCAGTGAAGTTGTAAAAGTTTCTAGCCAGTGAGTCCAGCGTTTGTCGGCTGGTTCCCATTCTGAGTCAATGGTAACTCGTTCATGCAGCATAAAGTATTCCATTGTATGTGTAATAAATTGTAGTAAGACTTTTAAGAAAGCTTTAATACACTTTACTCTGTCTACTATCGGTCAGATTTCCAAAGGGAGGTAATTAAGTTCGATTATTAGTACACACACACACACACACATATATATATATATGTGTGTGTGTTTGTGTGTGTGTGTGTGTGTACTAATAATCGAACTTAATTACCTCCCTTTGGAAATCTGACATATATATATATATATATATATATATATATATATATATATATATATAATTGAAAGGATAAAACGACTGTATTTAAATTGAGATAATCTATTTTTGTATTATGTAGAATTTAGTACAGAAATGATCGAAAATCAACATAATTGTATATTAATTTTCTAATTAAAAAGGTGACAGACTTAAACCTCTTTTAAAATTAAAATTAATGTCTTCTATTTAGAATATTGAATGCCCAAAAAATCGAAACTTATTAAATAAAATGTTTGATTTATTTAAATGGTAAATGAAAACGGGAAATATAATAGGTAATCTAATTGTATTATCTCTTGCGCACGATTCTGCATTAGTATCATGATTTTATTTATATTTCTAATATTACAATAAATAAATAAACGCGATTATTTTATAAACAATGGCTAACATGAAAAATAAAAAAGGGTTTGTTTACAAAGTTAACAAACCCTTTTTTTTATTTTTCATGTAAACTTTACATTGACGAACGACGGAAATATCGACAGTACATAAATATGTAAATTTTGATTTTTAAATTTAAAAAAAGTGCATAGGCATGAAACCTCTGTGAAAAATTAATGTCTCCTATTCAAAATATTAAATGCAAAAAAGAAAAAAAATCTAAACATAACACATCTTATTAAAAAGAATTTTGTATTTGTTTAAAAGTTAAATATCAACTAAGCGTAATGTCAAAAGTGTAACTAAGTGATTAATTCTTAAACTGTCCATAAAATTTTTTAATAAAAATAGATTAAATAAACGATTGTTTATCCTGTATAAGGAAATATTTACTACAACTTTGAATCAGTAAAAATGTAGATTTGATATGAAAAAAATGAAAAGAAAACATTGATTGAGCTTCCGTTCATTTGTTTACTTTTTAGCAATAAACGCCGAAAATGGCCGAGTAAAATGTTAACGTTATTTTATAATGCTATTTAATTTTTAAATGTATTCGATAATGTAAATCAAATCTTCATTATTTTTGCTCCAAAACCAAGCCGTGGTGATATTTAATGTGTATATATATTTAATTTGTCGTTAATTGTTTTATTTTCGAAGTTTCCTCCGGAAATACAGATACACACAACTGCCCTTTATATATGAATAGATAAAGAGAATTAGAATATAGACTATTTTGAGAATGCATAGTAAAATAGAATTCAGTCCGTATTATTTGGGCTTATGAGTGTCATATAGTATCAAAAGAAGGACAATGGAATCGTCCGTTTTCTATAAATAGTGAGCCTCGAACGAGAGAATCGGCCAGGATTTCACGGACTTGTGAATGTAACCTGGTTGTTACCGATTACTCTATCTTCACTGTATCTTCATAGAAAATTCCTTTCTTAAAATACTCGTATTTTTCTTCTACGTTTATATTATATTCTACGAGTTATAAAATGAGTTCAAAGTATGATGGCAAAACGAATATTCAAATATATGTTTTCTACACAAGACTTTACTTTTTGGATTTTGTTTTAATTTTTGTTTGAATATTATTTCTTTCCTCAAGGGAAAACTTCATAAAGAACCGGCCATCATTCGATCCGTCACCGCCTTGTTTATCACCTACAGAGTTTGATAACGTTAATAATGATATTTGTTTTGACTCAATTGGTCGTCTTGTCTTTCTTCCGTTAGGACTGTTAATGCGATTGAATAGGTCAAAACTTAGTATTATCTGTGTTATTCGGACTATTGTTATTTGTACAACGTTTCGGCCGATATGCCCTTCGGCCTTCTTCAGGTATTTCTTGTCGGACTCGGGAACCTTCTCGGAATTGAGAACCTTCTCGGACTCGGGAACCTTCTTTTCGAACTCGGGAACTTTCTTGTCGTAATCGGGAGCCATCACGAAACTTTGAACCTAACACTTAATTTAGCCCACGGGTGTATCCTGTTCTCATTCCGCTAACCATAGCTGGGGTAGGAGTTGTGTAAATTATCTTTCTATCTAACTGCCTCTACTCAGGATTGAACTCGGGATCCAGAGATAACTCTTACTTAGAACTGTCTTAACCTAACTTCCACTAGGCCATGTGTCCAATTGTCCATCATTCGATCCGTCACCGCCTTGTTTATCGCCTACAGAGTTTGATAACGTTAATAATGATATTTATTTTGACTCAATTGGTCGTTTTGTCTTTCTTCCGTTAGGACTGTTAATGCCATTGAATAGGTCGAAGTTTGATCAGCATTTGACATTTTATTTTCAAATAATCCCGGACATTATCTAGTCTAGGGACGCTCGCTCTTTTACTGTTAGTACTCATACAGATTGAGAGGTAATCTATATATAATAAAGGGATTTTATAACTTTACACTTCACAAAAAATAACACATAAAAGAAACATAAATATCTGTTACGATTCGTTTGTTTATTTTTAGTCTGTAGATTAGAGCAGTTTTACAGTGGAGATCCCTTGTGGCATAAAGTTTAATCCCTGTTAAATAATAGTATAATTCTAGTCCATTAGTCTGTGTTAAAGAACCGTATAATTCTTGTCCGTTGGTCCGCACATCCTACGAGCAATCGAGCAACAATCCACTAACACTTTTAAATAGTAAACCAACCACATATTTGAGCGCCCCAATTAACCGATTCAGACCCCCCCCCCCGGTCTAGAAGTGTCTATAGAATTAAGTTGTGATCTTCAACACACATTATCTACCGAAATAATCCAACAATATCAAAAACAAAAACCAGGAAAGAAAATTTAAGAAAAACAATTTTCTACACAGGGTTTTTTGGTTTTTGCTTTGTTTTGCTTTTGTTATTTTTTTGTTTTTGTTTTTTTGTTTTTGTTTGTTATGTTTTTTTCTGTCTGAAGAATGTCCTTGATTTCATCTTCGTTGTAATCCTATTCCTTACTTGTACTTTTATTTCAACATTTTCTGTAACTCAGATACACAAGTCACAACAATGAGATCAAAGTGTTATAACAAAATAAATATCAAAATTTGTGTTTTCTACACAGGCTTTTTCTTTTGTAGTTTTGTGTTGATTTGTGTGTGTGTGTGTGTGTGTGTGTGTGTGTGTGTGTGTGTGAATATCCTTGTTTTCGTCTAGGAGAAACTTCGTAAAGAACAACCCATCATTCGATCATTCAACGCTTTGTCTATCGTCTTCAGAGTTTGATAAGGTTATTGATAATATTTTCACTTTCTTATGAGAACAACTCGGAAATAGCGGGCGTTTCTTGAACCAGACTGTTTTTCATACCGACATCTTCATTACTCCAAAATTTCCTTTGTATTTTGTCGTTTGGCTTCACAAAGCAAAGCACTGTTGTCTCGTCTTCAGCAGCAGAACATAAACTAATTGAGTCAAATCTTCGAAATCAAAGTCCACAGACAGTGAAATCGCATACAAAAGGTTGAATTAGTAAGCGGACTACAAGACAAAATTGAAAGTTGTCCTTTCTCGTCAGCAAATAAAAGAATAGCGAGAAATTTGAAAAAGAAAAAAAAATAATACTCCTTGTCGTTTTCTGATTAAGGTGGAGGAGGGTGTACAATAATATTTTGATCTGAAAGAAAATGAATAGGGGGAGGGACACGGACAAAATAAATAGTGGGAGGGGATAATGGTATGGGAACAAGAAGAAAGTGTTAATTGATAGAAAATAATGGTTCGGTAATTCATCTCTCTTTATGTTCATACTTTGCTCATTATTCTATGATTTGTTTAGATTAACATTCTCATTCGTTTTTCTTGAATCGATATATTTCGACCGCTGCCACGTTCAGCCTTCCTTGTTGGCTGAAATTTCGTAATTCTCTCTATTCAAAATTTTAGTTTGAATAAAAAGAATGGAGCGTCGCTATTTCATGGCCGTAGGAAAAATCGGCGCTAATAATCGAGATGTTTTTTTAGAGAGATCAGACCGGAAATGAAACACAGTGTGAAAGTGTAGAAGAGGGATATAAATTCCAATCTTTTTCAGAAAAGTTTTCGTTTTGGCGATCTTCTGTGTTCATAGCTAGTAGAAGAGTGTGAAAGATTGAGGTTGGATCAAGAAAGTATAGAGAAAGGATTCATCTCCCCATGCTTTGTTGATATTGGCAGCAGTTTTGGAGGCATTGTGCCCAAGCTTGAACTCATGCAACATAAGAAGGCGAAGGTCATGTTTAGGTAAGTTCACCTTTGAAGGCTCCTATTTTTCAAAAATACTTTCTATCTGAAAATAGGTTAAATTTTATTTTTGAGCACACATTAATCATTATATATGCAAAAATTCACCTGAAATAAACAACAAATTCTATGTTAAAATGATATTTCAAAACCGAGCACTTCAATCGGCCATTATTTTTGTAACAACCTAATAGTTTGTTAAGAATTTAATAAACATTGTTTCTTTTGTCAATTAAAATATCAAGTGTGGAATGAAATAAAGCAATAATCTATGATAGGGTTTGAAAGAGCATTCCACTCACTTAAACACGTGGTCATAACAGGCTACAATTCATTGGTGCTTGCTAACAACCATTAAACCAAATATTAATTTATCATAGCCCTCAGGAAATTACCGATATTGTGCGCAGGCGCAGTTGATTAACGACTCGTTGTGTCTGGCAAGTCCATGCTCTTCTCCAATTCTTCCGCAGGGCAATCTTCCATCCAGAATAGTTGTTATATAAATGATTCCTTCCCAAGTATTCAAGAGCTTCTTCGTCGTGGATCGCCAAGGAATTCCCCCCTCGGGACCTTTTAGATAATTTCAATATTTTCTGATATTCTTAGGAAGTATGCGGCACTTATTATTGACAGAGTCCGTGATTGAAATAGCATTTTCAATGGTAATGTGGTGGGGAAAAGACAGTAGCAATCTCTCTTAACTGACAGCAAAGTTAAGAGTGTTTCAATGCCGGAAAGAGGAATTTAAAGATCCTCTCTGGACCAGACTTGTATGAGAAAATACTTGGTTGTCAAAAAGTTATCTGATTGCTCTAAACAATCGTTATGACTTATTTTCGTTTGATAGCATTAGGTGCGATTAGTTTATATTAATTTCATTTTAAAATATGGCTTTGGTTTACTGTTGTTGTTTATTCTGCTACCGGCGATTAACGAGAACGGTCGGTATGAACAAAAGCACAATAGCGGCATGTCCACAACAGAGACGACGAAGAATTCCACACAGGAACGGCACAAACGAAGATTGATGTAACAGGGACACAGAAAGCATAGGCGATAATTACCATTTTCCGTGCATTAGTAACCCTGGTCGGATACATCAACTTTCCACCAAGCCAAATGTGACATCAGATCGTTTAATGGGGGATAACCAGGCTAAAAAGGAGCTTTAAATTCCGGACATATATACATATATACATACATACACACAAACTGCCGTTTATGTATGTTTATATTAACTTAATCCACGAAAATTTACATGTCGAGTGAGATCCTTTGTTAGGATAATTGCATTAAAATGTCCCAGTAAATAAAGCAATTGGCAGTAAAAGTTGAATGTAGGATTCACATTTTTCTTATTGATCAAGGGAGATCGCTATTAAGATATGATTAATACCTTGTTATTTATTTGCAATTTATCGTAAAATAAATTCTATCAATTGGATGTAATTCCACGTTAAAAGAAATGACAGTGTACATATATAACTATATTTTTAAAACACACAATATGTTTACCATCTAATTATTATGCGTAACCTTCATCTTAACATTTACAGGTGTAGAATAGTTAGGGAAAATGTTGTATATATATATATATATATATATATATATAATATATATATATATATGGACTCTCTCGTCAATTTTCGACGCATGAGTGTTCATTCTGTGAAGAACCAACACAGTGATTTGTTTATAGTGGTGAAGGCTTGTGTTGGACCATTCCGCACTTTTTGGAACAGTCGATAAAAAAGAATTGGTGCACAACGAATGCCACATAACCCAATCAACGACTGACCTCAGGAATTTTGAATTCAGAGTATTCCTTCTCCTAGACTGGTTACCTACCCAAGGTTAAAGAGTCCAGTCTGCCCTACTATTTACCCATAGCTGGGGGGAGAATTTATGGATTCATACCTTTCCCAATGGTATTAGCGCTATGTGAAATGCAAACAGTCTTGTCTAGGATTTGAACTCGGGTCGACAAGTCTATATATATATATATATATATATATAGTCTTCCACAGACATCATGTTTCGACGTTTATATCTCCTCGGTGTGGCTAGACTAAGCAGCTGCTTCTAACCGGGAGCTGAACCCGACTGAATTTTCATCAGATCGATTTCTTACCTCTCGGGCGTCAGTAACTGTCAGTAAGAGGTGAACATTTAACTGATGAATGCATACATCCGTAGATATATGTTACTTACGATCACCAGAGAACTCAAATCTGCGTTTGTGGATGAGAGCGATACGGTTAAACTCTTTTATTTAAAATCACTTTTAGAAACTTCTAAAACTGTGTAGTCAGCACAAGTTTTTTTTCATAGCTGACAAATTTCTGGTTCTCTATTTATGAGATTTCACTTCCTCGTCACTGGAATAATGTTTGACTCTCAAATCCTCTTTCATGGGACCAAAGGGATGATAGTCTCATGCAAACATTAATCCAGTGACGAGAAAGGGAAATCTGTAGTAAAGAAGTGGCTCAAAGAATAGTCAACAGAATTTTACGAAGCAGGATTCATGCTTCCATTCGAAGGTGGAACATTGATATTGATAGAAACGGTGACAATATGGAGGAGTAGAGATGGGATCCACAGTGGACCAGCTACATTTTGATGTAGAATACATGTTCCTGTGTTGGTAATTATACCTGTCCTAAACAAAATAGCATTACTTTTTTACTCACTCTCGTATCATCTGATGTTTGTTTATTTGTTGTTGTTTTTCACGAGTGCTACGAAAGAAAACACGAGTCTAGATAAATTATATTAATGAATATTTGTTTTTGCAAGAACCGACTGTGAATATTATTTTTCTTCCTCAAAGGTGGAAACAGTGTTGTTTGCAATAGTTGTTCACAACTAAGGGGGAAAATTGCGTATTGTGATCAATTTATATTCAGTGAAACTGCTAGTGACACAAAAAATGTGATGATCCGTTGGTTTTTAGATGTTTAAAAAAAATGACTTTAAATGCGATTTTAACCGCAGTTTATATTCGACTCTGTAGTTGTATACTGCCTTCTCACAAGTGCAAAAGAATTGGGTACTTGGTTAACCAAACAGCAATGAAAGACTATAAAACAATAAAATAATATAATACAAAGAAAACTCGAATATAATGTAAATGTGGGGTATTAATAAACAAATACACACATTGAAGAAAGAAAAGTAAAAAGTAAAAAAAAGTTGAATATTTTCCGATAGCCTCAAACGAAAAAAGATTATAAGAATGTATCTTTCAAGAGTCGCGTTAAACGTCTGAATCGTACAGTGAATTCGAGGAAACTATAAACGTCTTGAAGAAACCCCAAATTCGATAACGTTTGTGATAAGTGGTCTAAGGGATGTCCCTAAGGGACCTGTGACTGTGACAATCAGAGATAAATCTAAACAAAGAAAAGAGGTGTGTGGACAGACTGGGATGGCTCTAAAGAGTGAGGTGATATGTGTGATGGAAAAGAGGTACCTTAGATGAAAGCAGTTGTTATTTACTAAGCTTTTGATATGACACACAGCCTTTAGGTTGCTTACAATAACTGCAGTTGCATAAATGTTCACCTAAGTACAAAACAGGCGAATCATTATTTAATTTTGGTGAACTAGTGGTTAAACGGTGATTTCAATGTTGCATGACCGTAACTTGATTGACCGTGCAGTGTTCCTAACACAAATATCTAGCACTATTTACAGCTCATTTTTATCTGTTCAACCCATAGATGAGATACTAACATATACTACCACTCTGTGTCAGAGAAGACCTAGGAGTAATGACGATGAAAGGGTACTCCATACTCCCCAAGGCTCCAGAACTGAAACGTCACAATTAGATGCCGTTTAACGTTTTACCCGGAGCACTAAGACCCTTAGCCACCGACTTCTAGCACATAAAGGATAAAAAGGGTTTGGGGCTTGCCATTAGGGTAATAGTGTCAAGACAATCATATAGGTGCAAGGGCTTGACTGGACCAGCCGTTTGATCGGAGGGGGCTCTACCCGACCGCCTCTCCAGCAAAAGTAGGGGCCGTAGTGGCGTATAACAGGGTATAAACTGCTTAACAAGAATTCCAGCAATCTGGGTCACCAACCACGACCAACAGGCGTTCCCATTCGGAGGATATTAGCCACATTTCTGTGCTCAGCATGGATATTAGTACGTGGATGCTTGTTGCCATTCTGGAAGTTTTGCAAAAAAGAAAACACCGACTAATCCATACCGTCTGAATGAAATCAAAAAGTACAAAAACGACTTGTCAAAAGCAGAAAAAAACACCAAAAGAGTCGACTAAGCAAAGATCTAAAAAGTGCTCAATAAACTAAGTAGAACAAAAGTAGAAATCTAAAAAGAGTCAGCTACTGAAGGATCTTCATGTTAATTCTGACTCAGAAACTCAACTTTCAATTTGCAAAATGACCATAAAGAAATAAAACACATTTTATTCATTTTCGACAGATTTTCTTTCATATTATTTCTGTACTCATTTTTCTCGCAAATCTAAGATTATTATTGTATAACATTTAAGTAATCAGTATAAAATGAACTTATAAATCTCAGCGACATTTAAACTCGTTCTCTCTATTCTTGGCGGCCTGTTACATTAAACTACAATTCATAGCACTAGAATTCAAATAGAAAGCATCAAAATCGAGAATAAAGTTCTTAAATTAACTTAATTAAATTAACTCATTTTCCTCAAATCTTATTTCTTGAAGAGTTATTCTATTTTAGGAACATTTGATTACAGAGTTTAAACTGTTCTGCTTGGAGGCACCACTTATGCCGTAATCGAAGTAATTTTTGGCGATTGACATGATAATATATCGAATTGAAAACAATATAAAACCTACTTTAAATACGCAAAAGTCATTTTCACGACTATCTTTATGTAATTCACTTGCAAATAAGACTAAAATAAAACGTCGAAAAAGTCAATGCGTTTTTTTTTATTTAAAAAAAGATCTGTGCTCAGAACTTTTACTTAATAAATAAAAGAAAGCCAATCTCCTCATCTAATCGATTAACCATTTCATGACCAGAAACTATAAAAGGCAATCTATAACCAACTTTGCATAAGCAATAGCAATCTTTTTGTTTCAGAGATTTTTTCAGGCAGGTTTTTGTTGTTGTGCATATTAAATTTGAAAAGTGAACATTATCTAGATTCTTACGATAAGGTTGTTACAAAAATAATGGCCGATTGAAGTGCTCGGTTTTGAAATGTCATTTTAACATAGAATTTGTTGTTTATTTCAGGTGAATTTTTGCATATATAATAATTAATGTGTGCTTAAAAATAAAATTTAACCTATTTTCAGATAGAAAGTATTTTTTGAGAAATAGGGGCCTTTAAAGATGAACATGACTAAACATGACCTTCACCTTCTTATGTTGCATGAGTTCAAGCTTGGGCAAAATGCCTCCGAAACTGCTGCCAATATCAAGAAAGCATGGGGAGATTAATCCACAAGTGATCGGACTGTACGAAGGTGGATCTAGAAATTCCGCAGTGGAGATGAGAGTCTTGAAGATGAAGAAGGTACAGGACGGACATGCAGTCTTGACAATGAACAATCGCAGGCAGTTGTTGAGCAAAATCCACAATAAAATGTCAGAGAGAAGTCTCGGATATTTGGTGTCAGCATTGCAACAGTTTCCCGCCATTTACAGAGTATTGGAAAGGTGAAAAAGCTCGATAAATGGGTTACTCATGAGCTCAATGAGCACCAAAAACTTATGCGGTTTGAAGTGTGCTCGATGCTCAGTTTGCCTAACACTAATGACCCCTTTCTTGACTGAATAGTCACTTGCGACGAAAAGTGGATCCTTTACGACAACCGATGACTTGTGGATTCATCTCCCCATGTTTTGTTGATATTGGTAGCAGTTTCGGAGGCATTGTGACCAAGCTTGCAACATAAGAAGGCGAAGGTCATGTTTAGGTATGTTCACCTTTGAAGGCTCCTATTTTTCAAAAATACTTTCCATCTGAAAATAAATTAAATTTTATTTTTGAGCACACATTAATCATTATATATGCAAAAATTCACCTGAAATAAACAACAAATTTTATGTTAAAATGACATTTCAAAACCGAGCACTTCAATCGGCCATTATTTTTGTAACAACCTAATACAATTAAAAACTTACAAGCGTTCTCTGTATTCCAGATAAGGAAAAATTATATATATATATATATATATATATATATATATATATATATATATATATATGGGAGAATATATATATATATATATTTGGGAGAACATGTGCTTAATTGAAGTCATATCTAATTTGAAAATTAATTAGTTGATAATTAATGAATTAGGCGAATATATCTGTTCAAATGTAAGGCGTAAATAAATCGATAAAAAGTCAACGCCTTACATTTGAACAGATATATTCGCCTAATTCATTAATAATCAACTAATTAATTTTCACATTAGGTATGACTTCAATTAAGCACATATTCTTCACAAAATTGTCGGCTATCGCCATATCAAGCAAACTATTTGCGTACTCTAATATATATATATATATATATATATATATATATATATATATACATATGTGTGTGTGTGTGTGTGTGTGTGTGTGTGTTTGTGTGAATGTATGGATATATGAATGTATTTAATTCGGTCGGTAGACCACAAGATTCCTGGTTCGATACCGGCCCTCGCCAACTCAGTAGCACAGGTATCTGTGCGATAAAGTGAGAAATTGATGGTAGGTGTGGCACTTCCCTCCCTAAAAACAATCTTCTTGGTCTAGTGCTTGTGAAAAAGGAGATAGACTCTCTCGCTGCCAGACTGATGCCGATTTAAGGCCACCCTGACGACGAATTTGCTTATATATATATATATATATATTGCGTAAAATGAGGAAATCAATCCGAAAGTATATGGAGAAATGTAGACAAACACAGGATGTTACAATGGATGGAAGTTTAATATTGGTCCTATTGACGACGTTCGAACGTTTCAGTTTATATAGAGACCTTCTTCAGGAAAATATGAAACATGCAAAAGAAAAAAGATTTTTGATGTTAAAAAGGTTATACATGTTTTTAATATATATATATATATATATATATATATATATATATATATATATATATAAACAGATGGATTGTGTGTGGGAGAATGAATGAGCTGATTAGATCAAATTTCAAAGTTGTATTTTTGTAATATTTAAACACAGTATACTCAACTTTGTAGAGAAACTCGTGACATTTCAAACTCTAGCGTGTTTCTTTACAAAACATCGAGGAAATATGTTTTCTTCCGACTCATAAGACATACATCAAAGCGGTAGTCGATTTTTCTTGCCAAACTTGCAACAACTATTGAGATATGTTTTTCAGATCATCTAAACGATTTTTTTGTAAACACTCTGTATGCATGTAAAAGTCTGTAAACATTTTGAATATCTCGAGGAACCCTTGTAATGCCTGGATTTAATTTGGCAACTACTCATAGTGAACCTGACTGCGCATTTATAAGGAGAGACACTTCAGTAACGATATGAAGTCGGCAGTGTGAAGGAATTGACTGATCATGCGCATTGTGCAACTGTTACATTTCACAGTAAAAAATCCTCTTTGAATCTTCATCTACAGAAAATATTCAAATAATTAAAAAAAAGTTTTCGGAAATAAAAAGTATAAATGTCGATGAGATTAATATATGAGTTCCTAAAAGAGATTTATAACGAGTTTTCCGAATTACGAACTGTTACTCGATCGATTTTTAAAATTTGTGTTGAGATCTAAAATTTGATGTGCGCTGAAAACACTAAAAACATTGAAGTTTACAAATTTATAACACTAAAGAAAAATATTATTTATAGGAAAAAAATAAACAAAATTCATTGCATTCTATGCTATTATGTTTTTATACAATACAGTGCTATTTTTCTTATCTAACAAAAAACGTAACAAAAAGATTTGGGTGTTTTTGGGGGGATATCTGAAACGGATTAATGGCATTTCAGTTTATTTCAGCGGAGAAAATTGATTTGATATAGGAGGAAATTCAGTTACTACCGGAACTCGTAAGTCAAGACATCACTACATTTTGAAAGGGACTAAGGAGCCACTGCCTTAGTTAAGCTAATTTGTCGTTAATATTAAATGAATGTGTTACATAATTGATAGGTTGCCTATTAATTATGTACGGTAATGTAGATGGCTCGTTGGTTCGTTGGATTTTACGGTAAAATAATTCAATTTTTATAACATATATAGAATTTGATGCCAGTATATAATATATACGATTTAGTGCCGGTAAAGACGGCGCTATGCAACAAACAAACCAAACCCAAGAAGAAAACCCTAAGAAATCTCCAAAAGTCATAGAAGAAGCGAGGTATAGACACCTGAAGAGAAGGATTGAAAATACGACCAGAAGAAAAGAGTGACAAGAAGAGAAATAAAAAAGCTAACCAACAACTTTACCATTTCAAGGCAAACACACACACACACACACACACACACACACACATATACATATATATATATATATAAGGTGTTTAAAAAAGTATAGAGATTTTTTGTACTTTTTATCACACCTTGTATTCTGAAAAAAATAACGTTCCATTCATTCTTCATTTCTATCATGGTCAATAGAGTTTTAAACTTGGTACTTTATATGTATATATATATTTGGGTATATAGATGTATATATGTATATAGATGTATATATATGTATATATATATATACATGTATATGTACATGTATGCATAGATATATACATATATATGTGTGTTTGTGTGTGTGTGTGTGTGTGTGTGTGTGTGTAGAAAGAGGACGAGATATACTTTTGAATGCATTCATACTTTCTCATGTCTTTCTAATATTCCTCGTATAGTTTGTTAAAAAATTTCAAAACATCCGCAAACTTTGAAAGGTTATCAAAGATTTGCATATCATTAAAACTGTAGAAATTAAATGTCATTATAAATTATTGATTTATTCTTTATCCAAAGATATGGAAACTGATTAGTTTGAACATTGAGGAGAGTTTTGAAATTCCATTTTTTCTGACACCGTCTCGTTCGTAATTTGTATTTCTGTTAACTTTATTCGTTCTTAATTACAGCACAATGTTTCAAACGATATATTCTCCTGTATTCTTCAGTGCCTGATACAAAGACACCAATGCAATGGTTTTCTTACCCGACACTGACACAGATTTATTCGACATTGTTGTTGGAGTCCTACAAGGAGATACATTAGCACAATTTCAATTTATCATCTGCCTAGGCTATATTCCACGAATTTCATTGAAGAAAAAATGTTTCATATGAAAAAAAGGAAGAAGCAGACGATATCCAACATAAACTATTACTTATACAGACTACAAAAATGAATAAGCGCTTCTCATAATCCACATGATCAAGCTGAATCATTGCTGCATGGGCTGCAGAAGGCAGCAAGTGGCATTGATCTTTAAATGGACTTAGAAAAAATTTTTCATGTGTTTTAAACAAGATGGTGACATTGTAGGAAGTTGGGTGTTATATATATATATATTATATATAGGCCGCCCTGTCGGTGGGGCGTTAGAATGCACCGACAGCACCTCTGCAGAGGGGTAAGACTCCCCCAATGGGGCCACCTGTTGGCCGTGGGTGGCGACCCGTGATGCTTAAAGATAGAACCCAGGTGAATGAGCAGTTCATGACTTGCAATACTCCACTTTGGCCCTATCTTGGGCTAGACGGGCGGTCGGAGAGGCCCCCTCCGATCAATTGGCTGGTCACGTCATGCCCTAGCACCTATATGATTGTCCCAACCCTATTTCCCTTATGGCAAGCCCCAACCCCTTTTTATCATATGGATGCTAGAAGGCGGTGGCTGAGGGTCTACATGTCCTGGGAATGACGTTAAACTCTATATGATGGTGAGGTTCCAGTTTTGGAGGTTTGGGGAATGTGGAGCAGCCCTTCATCACCATTGCTCCCTGGTCCACTTTGACCCGGAGTGGTAGTACCTGTTAGGGTCCCATATATGGGTTAAATAGAAAAGTGTATTTATAAAAAAAATTGTATTATCCATTAAGAATTGATTTATTTCAAAACTTTATCGGCATTAAATGACCCACTGAGGTTGATATGCCGTAAAACAAAACAAACAAACAAACACAAATTTATATATAGGTTGTACACAACTTACTAACTTTAAAGAAGACTCAAAACAATGGAAAGATAAATAACGGAGTCGTATTAAAATAAATAATCTGTATTAAATGTAGAAACAGCATACCGGGCAAAGTCCTTTCTTTTATAATGTGGTATTAATAGTTCATATTTTATCTTCTTTCATTTTCTGATAAGGATGACAATAAGCTGACTTGTTGCGTGACGACTCTTGCTTGTCATCCTCAAAACTACTGAAAATTTTTAGATAATTTGCTTCATCTTAAAAGGGCCGGCTTAGCTCAGTCAGTAAAATGTCCGGCTAGGAACCACAAGGTTCCTGATTCGATACCGACCCTCGTCAACTCCGTGTATGAGTAGCACAGGGATCTGTGCGGTAAAGTAAGGAGCTGATGGAAGGTGTAAGCTGAGATGCAAAAGTAATCTCCTTGGTATAGTGAAAAAGTGATATACTCCCTCACTGTATGGCTGATACCGACTTTAGGCCACCATGACGACTACTAATCTAAAAATGACCTTACTTTTTCTTAGTTATCCACTGTTTTTGCTAGACAGAAATGTCCCATGATTTTTTAATCATGTTTTGCTTCTTTGTTTTCTGTATGATAGGAACAGGCTGAGATAGATAGATAGATAGATAGATAGATAGATAGGAACAGTATGATAATGACCGGTGGCAAAATTTCTCAAAATAAAATCGTAGAAACCTCTCATCTCAATTCGTATTTAAACCAACAAATATTTGTTTGCTTATTAAGAAAAACAATTTTTCCAATAAAAGTCTTTAAAAATAACATGATTGAATATTGCAATAACAACAAGTATTTTAATCAAATCATTTAATAAATGAACAGCAGAAATAAAACGTTTGTGAACAGAAGAACTATGGTAAAACTTTTATCTTTCTTAATTATCATTTTCAATTTTATTTAAGTCCCTTTTGATACTGCAGTAGTAGTCAGCCATTATTCGTTTGTCTCACCATCCCTGGTATCGCTCATCCATCATTTTGATATCCTGATGGAATCATTCTCCTTTCTCATCACTAACATCGCCGCAATTATCCGGAAATTTATCTAGATGGCTATGTCAAAAATGAACCTTAATATTCATATTAGAGCCTATGTCCTGTAAACTTTGCAACAGATTTTCCACTAACTCCTTGTAGTTTTCGGCCTAGTAGTTGCTGAAGAGGTCTTTCACTACGTTAAAAAACGATGTCCAATCGCGTATACACACACATACACACACACACACACACACACAACCTTAAGGTTGGCATCGATTCCGTTTATCATCAAAGATTTATACACACACGTGCAACCACACATTCATAACACACATAAAAAATGCACAATACTTTTTTCGATACACACACTTACACACTCTCATACTCACACGGCAAAAAAAAAAGAATATTTGACGTCATATTTCAAACCGTCCATTTTTTCAACGTTCTTTTTTCTCAGACTTCAAATTTTAAACAAACTGATAAACAAGGACTATTACTCGCTTTTCTCGTTATTCTGTGACAAAAATTTTTTTCTATCACCTTCCACATACAAACAAATGCCCTGAAGATGATCAAAATAATAGTTCGAAACACTGCAGCGTCGGCCAATAAACTTACCACTCAACTCATTTAAACCTGTGTTTTTTCAATTTTTCTTAATATACTACATACCGTCGGATTCACTTCCTTTTCTTCACACACACATACACACACACACACACACACACACACATATATATATATATATATATATATATATATATATATAGGATGTATATAAATGGTTAATTTCTTAAGCAAAGTTTAACAGATTTGAGTTGATGGCTGAGGGTTAGCCACGTGTATTTATTAATAAACATGAAGTTAATGAAAATTATTTCTACGATTTTGAAAGTATTAAGATCTTGAAACAGAAATCTTTAAAAAATTAATTGTTTCGGCATTAAATGACCCGAATAGAGTTGATATGCCGTAAAAAGCAAAATTGATTTCATTCCTCCTTCGATTATTAAAACCATTTTTAGTATTTATCTGATTTTTTTAGAGTGAGGATTGATAATTTCAATTATTAAAATTTTTCAGAAATTTATCGCGATGTGCCCTCGAACCTTTTTCAGCTGTTTCTAGTTGAATATAAAAACCTTCATATCCAACTCGGGAGCCTTCAGGTCGTAATCAGGAGCTTTCACGGAAATTTGAACGGAAATTATTAATCAATCCATTGGGCTATATTATTCTCATTCTGTTAACTATGACCGGGTGTTCAAGTGTTAAGCTACATTTTCGCTCGTAGTCAAGACTGAAGATGCAATCTACAGATGATTGTCATTTAGAACTGTATAAACCCAACTTTTATATCCATTACGCCATGAGTTTGGTTCATAGTTCCGCAAGAGATCCCAAGTTCACCAAGAAAGTTCCTGAGTTCTAAAAAGAAACCCTTGAAGAAGTCAAGTATGCACATTGACCAAAACGTTAAGCATATATTAATAAAAATGAGGACAACAGCCCGTAAAATTTAAATAATACATTTTCCATAGATTTCTTTGGGTCTTATTAAATAGTTTCGCAATATTTATTTCAGTTGCTTTTAACTCCATATTTTAGTTGAAATATTTTTCTGCACCAAGAAGCAATTTTTAACATTTTTGATTATCCATGGTTGATTTTAACAGTTTCTTATTTGATATATTCTCTTTATCTTTATTGGAAAACTGTTTTCCTATTTAAACTTTTTTTATTGTGATTATATGAGATGTTATATATGTAGTTCTTTCTCATACCTTCCTGTTGCAAAGGTTTAAGCTTTGAAAAGTATTCGTGTCGAGCCTTATGGGAGGCCAACTTGACATTATATGTACGCCGTATGAATATTAGTTTTTCTGTTTGTTTGTGATCTATAGATTAAAGAAAAAAAGCTTGTTTTAAGTCATGGAATAAAAATATTTGCAGAAAAAACTTCTGCAAAAAGAAGACAAAAAAATTGATAAACCTTAGATTAAAAAAGTTACATTTTAAAGTAGAAATACGTATTTGTTTTCTTCTTTGGAGAACATACTGCGTCAATTTCATATGGAAGAGTTCCCTTATCTTATATGAACTTTATATTTTTGGGATCTTTCCGACAATCTTTTTTCTTAAATACACAGTATATGTACAAAGTCAAAGTTCTACTTCAAGTTTTTTTTATTTTATTTTATTTTTTTTTTTTTTACTTTAGAAAATCTACGAGACTAACGGTTATTTTTACCGACAGAATTATACTAAGACTTACGAAAAATATATTTTTCTTTTCAACATAAATAAATGAGAAAATGCATTTTACTGTAGCGATTCTATGTCCTGTATATTTTGTTATAACTATTCACTGGTCAATTGTTTCCAACTAAAATATCAATGAAAGCTGTTGCACCATTAAATATCTCCGTCTTTTCAGAACATTTCTTATTCAACAATAAAATGTGATATACATTTAAATAAAGCGATGTTGACAAAGGCTAGAGAATGTAATCATATAAAATCTAGATAGATATTAGTCGTTTCAAAATAAATTATTCACTAGATTTTTTTTACTAACATGTCAATGGGTTTCGCTACAGGAATATAAGGGCGAATGCATTTTACTATAGCAATTAAATAGCGAGTACATTTTGCGGTAATTTATGAGGAAGTGTGTCCCGGTCTCCTGCCTCAGAAATTGCTACCCGGTGACTATTAAAATAACGTCCCCAGCTAAATGTCGTCTCCATTTGTTCATATCTATCTATATTATTTTGTTTGTTTATCTATATATCTATCTCAGTCTATTCCAAACTATATATCCATCTTCATATCTAAACAAGAATTACGACAAATTACAATAAATAAACAAGAATTACGACAAATTTCTATAAATAAACAAGAATTACAACAAATTACGATAAATAAATAAAAATTACGACAAAAAAGAGAAGCTCCCCCCCCTCTAAAATACATTGAACGCCCTAAGTTGGTTGTTTTCTTTCAACAAACACTGCCGAGACGACATAGCTGGGAACGTTAGTTTAATAGTCACCGGGTAGCAATCTCTGGGGCAGGAGACCGGGACGCACTTCCTCATAAATTACCCATTTTGCTCCAGGTATTCACTGGCATATAGTTTTGTACTAAAATCCTTTGTTTCGTTTTGTTTACTATAGATACTCACTTGTCAATGGGTTTTGCTACATAAATATATGGGTAAATGCATTTTACTATAGCAATTCGATAGCCAGAACATTTCACTATAAATATTAACTTGCCACTTGTACTCAAATATGAATGAAAGTTAGAGCAAATCCCAAGTTGGAAAGTCAGGGAAGAAAAAGGTTCAGTAAACAGCATCCCATGTCCAAAGTCAAAATTTGAAGTGGACATAAATGAAAAGAAAGAAACTAGTAAAAAGTATTCAATCAGTAAAAGAAAATCATCTCTTCAATATTAACTTTGCAATGAGCCAAGTTCGAAAAACTTCATCAAAATGTAACAACATTTTATAATTGAAGGCATATTGCGACTGAAATCAAACGGTGAGAATTAACATACCTTAACATCTGTATTATATAGACTTTTGACTATTGTCCTCCTTTTTATTGTAATAGACTCATTATTTTGGTCTATATGCCTTGCGTGATTTTCAAACATCATTACCACAGATTCTCAACAAAGAGAGTATCTTCTTCAAGCTGTGGAATACAACCATGAGCGATTTGATAGCTTCAAAAAGCAAACTCTGAACATATAATTGTGAAGTGTCCTTCTGATATGGACAATAGACTTTTCTGCTACTTGAAAATATTTTTTAGGGTCTTTGTCACACATTTTCTGATGTCAAGATTGTAATATTTATGAAATTTTGATATTTTTCAGAATATGATGTGTCTTTTTTTTCTTGAATGTTTACTTGGATTATTTTTGCAGAAGGAGTATTACAAATGCTTCAATTTGATACCCATTTTGTTGTTCTATCCCAATTGTAAGAAAAGTTACAGGTGAAAAACTGTCTGGCAGAAGGCAAAATTTGGCACTTTTCTACTATCGCGGGCTTAATATTTTGAGGTCGAATGAGGCAAAGGTTCCTGACATTTTACCTCAAAATGTTTGTGATTTTTGGCTTTTCCAGGTCAAAAAGCATGGGAAATCATGCAGGAGGGTATGAAAAAAGGAAAAAGTTGATTTTTGAACCGGTCTAGTGTTGCATATAGTCTCCTTATCTTTTTTTACTTGTCTTTTTGGTCGGATCGTTTATTCTTTTATTACGATTCGTGTAGACATTTTAGAGCAATAGTTGAAATTCGTTTTACAGTGGAGATCCATCGTGGCATAAAGTATGATCCTTTCTTGAAATAGAAAGATGTAATATCAGTTTTAATTCTTGTCCGCTGATCCGTCCTGAATTGTATCCGAGTTTATCCTCTCTTGAAGTAAAGAGTTGTATAATCCTTGTCTTCTGGTCTGTACATCCACAGCGAGTAATTGTAGGATAATTTATGAACCCCTTTAAATAGTAAATTAAATACATGTTTGGACGTTTTTGATTGGTCGATTCAGCTGTTTTGAAACAGTTTATAAATACAAATTGTGATCTTCAATTCAAATCATAACTGAAAATAATCCAACAACTGTCATCTGCTATTCACAGCATATATGTTAAAAAGGATCGAGGCAATCATATAGATGCTAGGGCTACCGTCTGATTGACCCCGATTTCCACTCTACACAAAGAAAGGGTCAAAGTGGACTATTGCATGTCATGGACTGTTCACCGACTAGGATTCCGTCCTTAAGCATTACAGGCCACCACCCACGGACAATAGGTGGACCCATTTATTTTTAGCTGTTATTGCTCTTAAAATCTTATAATGAATAAAACAATTCGTCTGTTTATAGTGATCATATATATATATATATATATATATATATATATATATAGAGAGAGAGAGAGAGAGAGAGAGAGAGAGAAAGAAAAAGAGAAAAAGAGACAGAGACAGAGACAGACAGAGAAACATACATACATACATAGAGACAGACAGACAGTAATGCCGATTATACTGTGATGTGCAGATTAGAATATTGACACATATGAACAACACGCAGACACAGAAATAGTGACACCGACACAAGCACACACACACACACACACACACACACACACACACACACATATATATATATATATATATATATATTTGTGTATGTTATATGGAAGCAAATAAATTGCCCATCAGGTTCTTGTTCATTGAAAACACATCTTCTTAGTGAAATAATTCTTTTTGTCACTTGTTTCACAATCAACAAAAATTAGTCATTTTTTTCTTCTTCACAAAAGCCTATCGGCACTGAAGTTAGAAAAAATGTGTTTTTTTTTTTATTTTGCTTTTGTTCAGTTTTTAAGAGACACATAAGCATATCTTTGCAATCAAGTACATTTAAGTGACTTCACATCTACAATAGACTGTTGTTCATATCTATTTTTATCTATATATTAGCTGTGTACTAAAGTTCGTTGCAATGCAATTCATTGTGAACACCTATATATTTATCTGAGGTCACATCTAGCTTCATATGTGTGCATTCGCATATATACATATATTTATATATATATATATATATATATATATATATATATATATATATATATATATATATTAATTCATTTGCCGAGCTTCACTGAAAAGGGTCTTCAGAAAAAAGTTTAATCATCAGGGAAACCAGGGTATTAAACTTCTGTTGCTTATTCGGTTATCTAACTTGATTCAATGTAGTATTTAGCTTCTTTTTTTCAATATTTATTGTACTGCGACTCACTTGGTTTCATTCTAGTTTTTTGTAAGTTTTTGTTGGTCGGCCAAGACTGGGGCATCCATGCTTAAGTGTCTACAGAAGAACATCCCTTATTAGTTCGCCCTTACTTTTCCTAATTTTTCAGCAAGTTTTTTTTTTCGTTTTATATTGATGATTTGTGTGATAGAACGTAATTGCCCATACAGTTGATTGTTGCGTTGCGCTGCTCCCAGGATTTGTTCAAGATGTCACACAATATCCTTGAATAGTTCCCAGCTAGTTTTTCCTCCAGGCGTTTCGTTAAATTCCAAGTGGTGCAGCCATGCAATTGCATTGACACGACTACAGCTTGGAAGAATACTCGCTGTATCTTATCAGAGAGATCTGATTTCAATATGGTTAATAATTTCTATTACGTATGAGCGTCGCTACGTCCTCGAATCGTGCACCGGGGTAATAGTTCCTGATAGGCTCTTAACTATGGGTCTAATTGGTCGGTTAGAAAAGTATTCGTAATTGATAAAACCGTGTGCAAGAAACAGATAAAATAAACCTTATTAAACTACACACAAGATCCAAATATAAGCGTATAATGAAAGAGATTCTCTAACCCCTGGGCAAAATTTACTCCAGATGGATTGGCATGCCGTTAAAATCAATCAATCGATTAATCAGACAGTGCGAGCGAATAAATGCAGTACGGATTTGCCGCTACCGTTTTAATATTAATGTTTTTGAAGATGATTTGCTGATTTTATCTTATTCTTGATTTAGTTTCTCTTTTACATTATTTTTCTTTTAGTTATTTGGTTCCTTTTGCTTTTTCTTCAGTCACTACTAATTACAATTTAGTGACATCTTTTAGTGACGAAATTTCCCAGCAGGGGTTTTGGACTAAAGTCCAATTGTTGTATATTGAAGATATTTAAAAGAAGGTGAAAACGGAAATAGGGTCTTCCGGTTGGATCGAGGCAGGCAGAAGACGAAAAGAGTAACAAAGGACTTTTTCCGGGTAAAGCAAACAAAGAAGGATGGATAAGAATAAGTTTGGAAATAGATTTGTCCACTGATAAAGATAACAAAAGAAAACGCGTAGGCGTTTGATATATACAAATGAAGTCAGGGATCCCAGGTCAGTCACACAGCAGACAGCGGACGGCGAACAGTGAGTGACCGTCGACACGGTCCGTCGCGGTCAAGGATGGTGAGACGCCACCAGCCACCCCTTTACCTCAACATTGCCAGTCATCACCATCCCAGCAGTAGTAGTAGTCATTGTCAGCGCTCGTCACCACCAGCCGAGGAAAAGAAATAAACGCAAGTTTTTACAATACCCATATGTTGTGATTTCATTAAGCGACCACTACATATATCGTCTAGGGTTAGTGACGATACCCGCTACGTATGCAGATACACGATTTAGAGCAGCGTGAGTTTGATGAAGCCGCTATATAACATATAGAATCTGATGCCAGTACGTAACACAATGTTGAGTGGAGCGAGAATTATTGTGTTAGTGTAAAAAAACATTTATTAATGGATTTACATCGTTTCCCACAGTGGCATAATGAACAACATGCTCAAGTTTTGCATAAATATTATCCAAGCTTGTTGGCATTTCTGATTGGGAAGCGCCTCGGGTATTAAGCAATTGAGTCGAAGAGTGTTCTGTCTTGCCAAGGGACTGCACTAGAATTTCTTACGAGAGCGAATCCTACCATCTAAGGTTATTTGCCAGTTAGCGACAGTTATTAGATATGATAGTTGGTCAGGATTACGGGACCGCCTAGGAGACAGTCTAATCAATATGATAAATACACAAAAGATGAGACTTTACTGGGTATGACTCTAAACTGTATCTAGTGGTGAGGTTCGAATTCTGGAGTTCTAGGGAGTGTGGAGTACCCCATCATTGCCATTACTCCCAGGTCCACTCTAACCCGAAGTGGTAGTACCTATGAAGGTCCCATCTATGGGTTAATTAGATAAAAAATGAGTTTTTAAAAATTCGTTAAAAATTGAATACCCAAAAAAGAATGATTGAAACAAGAACGTCTTCGGCATAAAATAACCCAGCATTTGACATGCCGTAAAATCTACAACCCAATCAACCAACCAAACAAATAACTAAAGACTTAGAAAAAAAGAGTCAATGTATAATATTAGCAAATTTATAAAAGTTTCAAAGTTTCTTGAATGAATTGTTCACAGATTTGTATAATTCATAAAGTACACGAAAAAGAACGAATTTAGATAGAATGAAAACTGGCGAGGAGACTGTCTAATCCATTTGACAGATACACCAAAGATCAATAACAGAAGGTTGGTTTCTTTATTTAATGATTTATTAATATATGTGGGTTGTTTAAGGTCAAAACCATCCTTGTAGAAACACAGTAGGACCACTATATAACCCATAGCTGGGGGATGAGGGGCTTCATACATGTTACAAGGGTATTAGTTCGAAAGTGAACGTAATAACGTTTGAACGTGATTATTACACTGGCAAAATCCATCACGTTACCCACTACGATACAGGGACTCCCCCTACTGAAAATAAATAACAATTGTATTTTTAATTAGTCATAGACCAGGGCGTCCCAAGAGTCTTTTAATCAAAAACAGATCCATCACTACTGAATAGCGAGTTCAATCCTAGCTGGATGCCCCATACTTGCGACCTTGTGTCACATCCTGTATTACTTCGATGTCCCAGTCCAGCATTTAAGCCACTTCGAAACGGTGACTCCCCCACCCCACGAGCAACTTAGATGAAACGAGTCAATGTATAATGTAAGGAATTTGTTTCAATATTTCATGAATAAATTGTCCACGAAAATGTAAAAAGCTTGCAGTTAAACCTATTGTCGGTTTCAAACGAACAGTGAGGGAGTGCATGCCCTTTTCGCCAGTGAGATTGTTTTTGCATAAGTGGAGTGACACATCTATAGCCAGCTCCCAGATGCTTTATTGCACAGATAAGTTTGCTTTTTTGTGAGGTGCTGTTTCCAGGATTGGTTCAAGATAACACACAGCATCCTTGTAGCTTTTCTCCAGACGTTTCATTAAAGTCCAAGCGGTGCAACTATACAGTAGCACTGACATGACCATAGTTTGAAAGAATTCTCGCGCTATTTCTGAGAGATCAGATTTCCATATTGTTGGATTATTTTGAGGTATAAAGTGTGTTAAAGACCACAACTTATATTTACAGACTGTTCCAAAACAGTGGTGGCGGAATTGGCCAATCAAAAACGCTCAAACATGTATTTAATTTACTATTCAAAGGAATTGATAAATTGTCCAAAAATTACTCGCTTGAAGAACAACTTTGAGGACAGATCAACAGAAGGATTATATTTCAACGCAGGAGAGTATAAACTTTGATATAATTTCCTCTTTAAGGACAGATCAACAACCAAGGTATCATACAACTTTCTACTTAAAGACAGGATCCACTCTGATACAACTTCTATGTTGAGGACAGATCAACAGACTAGGGTCATATAACTTTCTACTTAAAGACAGGGTCAACTTTGATACAACTTCTACTTTGAGAACAGATTAACAGACAAGAATCATACAACTTTGTACTTCAAGACAATTACACAACAATCACTTCCTCTTACTTGAAGTGGCAGTACTTATTATTGTCTATGGGTCAAATAGATATTTCTAATACATATTCGTATCAGATTGGACCGTGTGTAAACAAAATTCTTAATAAATAATCTAAACATGAACATACAATGAATGCGATTCCCTAACCTAGACGTATTGACATGTCATATGAATAAATAAACCAATCAATCAATCGATGGTCTGATATTTCCTCTTTAACAGCGCTTTTTGTTTGCTTCTTTTTTTTTTTAATCGTATAGGGTCAAATTTAAAAGGTCATAGAGGTCAATGTTCTTGGGGTTTTTCGTTGGTTTGTCCAAATGTTCTTCACGTAAAGAATTCGCAATGAGAAAATCAGAAAAAAACGCCGGATACTTTGTAGACAGACAACGCATTGATATTTATATAAAAAAAATCTGTGTAACCAACTGTCTTGAATAATTTGAAAATTCAGGACAAAAATAAAAGTTTATACGTTGAATAATTTGGCAAAAAAAAACGCCGTTTTTCAAAGAGAATTTCCCCGCCACAACGAATCTTCGTTGTCTCATTTTCGAGTGGGTTAGGGGCAGGGGAAGCGAATGACAATGTACCTGGCTGGGATTGAAATGGTGGAGAAGGGGTAGCATAAACATGATGGCGTCTTTTATTTCTGAGAGTCAGAAACCGCGCAGTTAATTAATTATTTTTTCACTGATTAGATTTTCTAATTACTTGTGTAATTATTCGCCTCGACAACACTGAAAGAGAGACGAGAGAACAATAAAAAAAAAAGTTTTTAAAAACACGTACGTAAATACGCACATATGGACAGGAACACATAAAACACAGTCCCATTAAGACACACACAAATTAGCCATACATATAAAGAGACAAACGTACTCATATATACATTAATGCATACAAACAATATCGCGAAAAACTTTCTCTGGAGAAAGATGATTTCTCTAGTCTCCGAATTAGATAATACTTTGATTTTAATTAAAGGACGTTCTTGTTTGCAACAAATATCACGCTCTACAGTCCGTAATGTGGTTTATTTTGAGGGGAAATGACAAATTATAGTATACGCCGTATTATTTTCGTTTTATTAAGAATAATTTCGATGTTTGTCGTCCATAATAGATGCTATGGTGTAATGGACATTGTCGTAGGAAATGAACTCGGCAACCCGTTTTCAATTACGGGACGAAGCTGTTTGGATTTCAGATAACGCTAATACCTTTGGGAAAACTATCCATCTATTTTCCCCCAGCTGTGGGTAAATAATAGGATAGAATGATCTCTTTATTCTTATTAGAATATTTTGAGATATAAGGTGTGCCACAATACACCACTTAAATTTATAGACTAGGCGAGGTTACGTGGTTTAATTTTTTTTAGATATATGCATATAATAATTCATACATATATATATATATATATATATATATATATATATAATATATATATATATATATAAGTAGTAAGTAAAGTCGTTGGGGCGGCCTAAAGTCGGTATCAGCCAGTCAGCGAGGGAGTATATCCCCTTTTCAATAGCGCTAGACCAAGGAGATTGTTTTAGCATCTGAGGTGGAGCGCCACACCTACCATCAGCTCCTTACTTTACCGCACAGATCCCTGTGCTACTCATGCGCTGAGTTGGCGAGGACCGGTATCGAACTAGGAACCTTGTGGGTTTCTAGCCGAACGCTCTACCGACTGAGCTAACCCGGCTCATATGTATATATATCATCATGTCACAGTAATAGCACGAATGTCCATTACAATCTCTCGCCAACCGTCCCTATCATGTATTGCCCTGGGTGTCTCTCTGAACGGCATCCAGTATCCGTTGGTCTATGTACGTCATTGCTCGGGTGTGGCCATGTGATGGCTTCCTCAGAATATTTCTTTTATGAGTTCTTTAATTTTAATATATATATATATAAATATATATATATATATTATTATATCATATATATATATATAACTAATATATATTAGTATATATATATATATATATATATATATATATATATATATATATATATATATATATAACTAATAACTAAATCAAATGCTTTAAATTGTTGGAAGTAAATGATACATTTTTATAAAAGTTATATTTGTTTTTTGAGAATTTCTTCCTTTAAAGTTAAAATTATTCGGAGTCGCTAGGTGAAATGACTACCGTCGGGGAAAACAGACTTGGCCACCCGAGTTCAAATCTTGGATGAGGCTGTTTGCATTTCTCGAAGCTAATATCCTTGGGGAAGGTAGTCATACAACTATTCTTCCACCACGTATGGGTAAAAAGTTGAGAGGACTGGGGTTATTTAAACTTGGTCGACAACCAGTCAAGGAGAAGGAAAACTCTAAATTCAAACCTATTAAACTTCACTAAAGAAATTGACCATGTGTCACATCCTACCCGTTTTGAAAGTGTTGGTGAATATATATAAAATTAAACATGTCTTTGCTAAAATTTAGAGTTTCACTTAACCTCTGCCCCAGTCTGACATTTTACGTGCTACAAAATAAAAATGTATTTATGTACTGAATAAGAATCCATTTATGTAACGGTAGAAGACTGTGGCTTATTCTGAAGTTATTTCTGTTCCTTCGTCTTAAAACTTTTTTTCATTCATTGATTGTATCGATTTCTGAGAATTCCTTTTAAATCTTGAACAACAATAGTTTACAATAGCGGCTCACTCGATTGAATGAATTTTAATTCAATTTTCAGAGAAGTGAGAAAATTGGACATTACCGTTATCAGTGAGTCGTAAAGTCTAACGTCGCACTAAACCAAAGGTAAAAAGTGAATGAGAACTAATGTTGTTCAGAGAATAAAATAATGTAATAATAGAAATATAAGTTATAAAGAGAATAAGAATATAGACTATTTTTATTATCATATTCAAATGAAATTGGTTTCTTTAATCTTTGTTTTTCTTTTGTTTGTTTTGCTTTTAAACACAATCTCTTTCTTTTTCTCAAGGACATTTAAATCATAATCACATTTATTTCTTATCTTTTCGTAATTTTCCGTTTCAATTAGTTTTGTTGGCAGACAATTTCTAAATACACTTCACTTTTTACCGTAAAAATATCCTTTTTTCTGTGAGGATATCTGATGACGGCATCGTCGATATATGTCAGGGTCGTATCCGGGAGTCACGGTGCCAAATGCGGTCCTAGGTTTCCCGATGAGGTTTTCCGAAGAGTATTATTTTGTCTTGAATGGTCTGATTTTCTCGGTTTCTCTTTTTCAGTCTCTTGTTGAACGCTTTATAGGAGACTTACCCACGACCCGGAAACAACGTTGCTGTCGAGATTTGTGTAAACTGATCAATATTCAACTGTTGCAAGTTGAATCTGACTCTGATAATCCAGACTTGGTAAGTGGTTTAAATAGCAGCTTGGGCTATTCCACTTTGTGGAATAGGTCAGTCTATTTTCAGCATTTTGATTGGTTGGTTGTTTTAGTGTGTATATTTGTATCCATATATCCTGAATACTTGCTACAGAATGTATTCAGTTACTCTCTGTCTTTTTTGTCTGGTGACTGGACGCTAGTCAAAATCTTCCTGTGAAGGTGAGTATCATGTTTATTCTACACTTGCATTTTTCCTTTCGAAATACTTTGTATTTTCCTTTTGGTTTAATACATACTTCCGGTCAGAAAATTCCAAAACAAGATTCTGAATAGCCACATTTTTTTTGGACAAATAAAATCATAAATACAATTTCTTTTGTTTTTAATGTGGAAAACCAAGATCTGTTATTAGTACATTCCTGGTCAGTTTATTTTTGACAAATGGTTGACCCATTTCTTGAACAATCGTTTGGCAGGTAATTTGTGTTAAGTTTCTGACCGCCCTCCTTGGCCAGTTGAAAAGGACTTAAAGTAAGTCCTGAGCTATAGAATCCTTTGGTAAGTGAATAAGTCCTAAGTTATGGAATCCTACGTAGTGTCAAAGGTCCAGTGATATAATCCTATGTTCAGTCGTCCACGAAGGTTCACAGAAATGTGCAGGTATGACCAGAACAGCCAGTATAAATAACAATATCAGCAGCAGAATACTGCCAGTGGTTGTTCGATAGGTTGGTCACATGGTTATCGGCGAGTCTATAAGTAGAAGTGGACATCTAGCTCACGCCTTATATCCCAAAATTCTCAACAATTTGAACAAAATATTCAGTTATTTTTATTTTGATTGAACTAAATAAAATTTCTATTAAATTTGGTTCAGCGCAAAAAATATATACATACTATTACATTCGTAGCAAAAGGCATTGGCATCTACAGGAACACAAATAAAACAGAGTTCATGTGTTTTAAAGATGGAGCCATCTCTACATTAAATGTCAATCCTCTAATAAAACCAGTTTACATACCTCGGTAGCAGTATCTTATTTACCTGACGTGATGGCAACATAAGAAAAGAATGGCCTGCTATTGACAAGATCTCAATCATATGGAGATCTGATAAAATAAAACGGGAATTACTTCTAAGCAGTAGCCATGTCAGTGCTATTGTATAGCTGCACCACTTGGACTCTAATGAAAGGCTTAGATAAAAAGTTAGATTGGAACTACACTAGAATGCTTCATACTGTCTTGAAAAAATCAAACAGCACCGCACCAAAAGCAGCTGTATGGACACTAACCTCCTACCACACAAACAATCTATCTGGATACTGTGGACGCATACACGTGGACACACCAGTGTAGATCGACCAGTAAAAAACTACATCACTCAGCTCTATGAGGATTCTGGATGCCGTGTGAAAGGCCTACCACAGACAATGAGCGATGGGGACAGGTGGCAAGAGAGAGCCATGTGTATCCGTGCTCTCAGCGCGAATTGGTGATGTGTTGACATTAAAATTAAATTGCAATCTTTCATCTTTATTTTTTGTTTCATTTTCATCGTAATATTTTTTTATCAAAGGCATTGAAATGTCTTCATAATCACATTTAATTATTTTCTTATATATATATATATATATATATAATATATATATATATATATATATATATAGAATAATAATGGACTCTCCCGTCGATTTCCGACGCATGAGGGTTCACACACACAATGAACACCACATAGTGATTTGTTTATAGTGGTGAAGGCTTGTGTTGGACCATCCACACTTTTTGGCACAGTCGATAGGAAATAATTGGTGCACCAAGGGTTGCCACAAACCCAATCAACGACCGACCTCAGGAATTTTAAATTCAAAGTTATCCCTCTCCTAGACTGGTTACCTACCCAAGGCTGAAGGGCCCAGTCGGCCCTACTATTTAGCCCATAGCTGGAGGGAATTTTGAATTCAGAGTTATCCCTCTCCTAGACTGGTTACCTACCCAAGGCTGAAGGGCCCAGTCTGCCCTACTATTTAACCCATAGCTGGAGGGAGAATATATGGATTCATACCTTTCCCAAAGGTATTAGCGCTATATATATATATATATATATATATATATATATATATATATATATATATATATCCTGACTGCTTATGATAGGTTTTTTTTCCGGGAGGATTCCTTGTGACTTATTTGTAGCAAGAATCATTGACCTCTACGTGAAGTACATCAGTTTTAAACAAGATAAAGCCATTTCCACATAGCAAGCCTCTAAAATGAGAGTCAAAGGAATTCGTTTTTATACCATCATCTTGATGATGATCATGATGATCATGATGATGATTTATATCCTATATTTTGGCTGTTTCTCGTGTTTTTGTTTTACATTTAACACATCAATACTAATTCACAGCAACACTGATCCAGTTCTGAAATGTGTCATTACACAAGATGATAATTAAATCCTTCACGATATTCCTAAACGTATATTAAATTAATTAAAAGTATTTGTTGCTGCTAAAAACTATTTTTTCTTTAATTTTTCCTGTCAGAATTATTTGGTTAGCCATTTTTAATGAACTTAATTGACACTGACAAAAATGGGACAAAGAAATCACAACATTTTCATACAAATAATTATGAGAAAATATTAATTTTCTTAATTGAATTATTGATTTTAAAACGTAGAGTAAAGGAATATATTTGCATTCGCGTGAAATTACTGGATTATGAAAAAAATATCTACTGATTAACAAGAAAAGACTTTCCGGAGAGATGAATTGTCCGACCGAAGCTAAGTACAGCAATTATTTCGTAATGGCTATGTTTCATAATGGTCCGATTTGAAATCCTGAACACAAAGTGCTAATACCCTTGAGAAAGGTATGAACACAACTATTTAGCTACGAGTAAATAATATGGTAGACTGTGGACTTTAAACTAAGTATGTCAACCCATCAAGGAGAAGGTAAACGTAATTCAAACCAGTTAAAGATCTGGAGTGGGATGGACTCTGCAAGGCTATATAGGGCCACCATGACCATTTTTATAGTACAATCAGAAACTGCAGATGATTTGGTCTTTTCTTTTCTTATCATTTTTTTCTCCAGGCAAAAGTTTGTATTGTGTAATTACAAATTATAAAGCCAGGAGTTTTTTTTATACTGTCGGAGTTTAGAAATAAAAATACACACTTACACACACACACACACACACACACACACATATATATATATATAAGGACACGTAAAAGCGAATTAATCTTAAAAGCGATGGAAAAAATTTCTAAAAAGAAAGTTAGGGTACTCTTATAATTAGATGTATAATCTAAAATAATGTTTCTTTTTTCGGTCAATTCTCATCAAAGAAATACATAGAAAGCAGGTTATACGGAGGTTGGAATTGTTGAAAAAAGGGTCATTTTTCCCCCTTTTTTCAAAAGGAACGAGAAATTAAGAGAAGTTACGAATCCAACTACAGTGTGTGTAGACATACGTATATACATTAATATATAGATATATATCTATAAAAAAACTCGTGGCTTTATAATTTTTAATTACACAATACAAACTTTTGTCTGGAGAAAAAAATTATAAGAAAAGAAAAAAACAAATCATCTGCACTTTCTGAATATATATATATATATATATATATATATATATATATATATATATATGGGTTTGTCTCACAATGTATTTTCTATATGAGTTTATATTATTTCAGAGAAAATGATTACTGTATAGGTGAAAACAGGTGCATAACTTGTGTCTTCACTTTTTCTTCTTTTCTCTTTTTTTTCGTCTTTTAAATGCAAAGGTGTTGTTGGGCGTTTTTGATGTTTCCCAATCGATCTTGGCTTAGCTAAGTAAAAAGAATCTTTTTATATTACTAATTCTATATCCAAGAAGTAATTTATTTTATTTCCAGTTAGTCAATTTGTTTTGGTGATAACTTTCAAAGTACAATACTTATGGATATATACATATATTTACTCATATATGCATGTACATCAATTTACACACACACACACACACACACACACACACACACACATATATTATATATATATATATATATATATATATATATAGAGAGAGAGAGAGAGAGAGAGAGAGAGAGAGAGAGAGATGGGGGAGAGAGAGAGAGAAGGAGATAGGAATAACGGGATATAAAACAGATAGAAGAATTGGCAGGCCGAGTCTTATAAATAACGATATAAATCCCTTCTAGACTGATCGGCAAATGAATGCAGTTCTCAGACTTTCTTGGTAAAATGCGGGAATGGTTGCAGTAACTTTAGCACAATGACCATCTGTACACAACTTATTTTTTTCCTAATTGCAAATGAATATTTATATGAGGTCTGACTGAGTTTGGTGTTACTGCATATTTTTATAAACAATATCGAATGTATGAATTCTTTTGATCCTGATGGGAAATGATAGTTACAGTCGAAATTTTAATCAAGATCAGGACGTATTTAGATCTTGTGGGCCAACCAAGATCACCGCCCAAAGAAATCAAATGATCAGGGAACAACTCTCTTAAAATTACCAGAGAGAGAGAGAGAGACAGACAGACAGACAGACAGACAGACAGACAGACAGACAAAGAGGGGGAAGAGAGGATGAAAAGGGAACGATAGACAGACATAGATATAGTGATGTAGAGGCAGAAAGAAAGATAGTGAGATAGAATAAAAAGTGTATGAAGAACAAAGAAAGATATGATGATAGAGAGGCAGAGAAAAAGAGAGAGATAGAGAGAATAACATTAAATGTGTAGGGTGAAGAACGTCAGAAAAGGTAATAGAAAGAGAAAAAAGATAGAGATAAAGGAGAGACACAAAAGAAAGAAGAAGAAAGAAAGAAAGAAAGAAAGAAAGAATCGGGAAAAGTGTGGGTGTGGGTGTGTAAATTGATGTACATGCATATATGAGTAAATATATGTATATATCCATAAGTATATATATATGTATATGTGTATACATATTTGTATATATATACACATATACACACATTGAATGAAATTATGATGACATTACGAAACGTCAACTCATCCGAATCTTTTCCATAAACTGGAATATATAAAAGCAGGAGGGTGAGGAGGAGTTCTCAAAGTAGTTTCGAAAAAGGAGAAGAATTTTTAGTTTGTATTCAGAGTTCTCCGTTTTCTGTCAGATTTATATCTTTCCGGAGGATATTAGCGCTAATTAAAATGCATACAGACATGTCTAGGGTTTGAACTCGTCTCCTCATGTCCATTTCCAACGACAGTAACCATTACATCACGCCCGCCAACAAATAAAAATGTCAACTAAATTATCAAAATGAAAGCCCAAACCGGAATCGATTCTTTATTTAACATAATCAAAAGAAAGGGTGCTCTGAATTCAACCTGAATAACTACAGAGATCATTTGTATCATTTGCCGAAACAGATGTCTCTGTATAAACTTCTAATTTATTTCATTTTGTATCAATTGTGATTAAGGTTTTGGGTTGGTTTATCTCGGGATTAAGAACTGAATTATTTTCGGGTTTGAGGTTATGTTGTTTGCTTGGTAGTGTGTAGGGGTTATGCTTGCTTGAATTTGGTTGCTGAAAACGTCATAAGTTATTTTGGAAAAAAAACTGTTTGATTGATCAACGTCTCTTCCTAAAAAGGATCTACAAGTTTGAAAATATAGAGACTTAAATCTGCCACCAAGCAAATAATGTCATAGTCATAATCATCGTTTGGGTAAAACATGTAAAATAAAACGAGTTCATAACAGTTATTGTTTATTATGAAAAAAATATCTGCCTACTTTAAACCTCTCAGAGCAGCTCTCCCACCACTGCATGTTTATACGTACACCATGCCCAAGCAAAGTAGAAAACTTATGATTAGTTCATTATAATTGAACAGAAAAACTCAGATTACAATAATAACGGGACTTTATTAATAGAATCAGTTAAACCAAATCAAGCAAATCAATCAATCATTCACTTTTCACTTTCTTCTAATTTACTTAAATGGTTTGAAAGCATGACCTTCTTTACTGGACGCGGCGCCCGGACGTTTTCCACTGACGTTCGGAGTGGCAAACCATGTTTAGCTAATTTAAAGATATTCTGACTAAAACATGCTTGTCGTTATACATCACTGAATCTTCTGTAAATTTCACAGAGTGTGCACTTTTCAGCCACCAAATGACACAAAAGACCTCTATAAATAATTAAAAAACAAGACAGAGTTAAAATTTATAACAAAATATTCGGAATTTTTAAAAAATTTACAATAACTTTTAAATTACCATTTAAAAGAAAAGGGAAAATAAACCAAGAAATCTCGGTATTAGTGAAAATGGGAAGAAGTGTTTTTGGGTGATCGTACTTGATTTTTGAAAATGTTTTTAAATGAAAATGTGTTTGTTTGTTTTTGTTTTACGACATATCAACCTCGGTGGGTCATTTAATGCCGACAAACTTTTTGAAAAAAATTCAGTCTTAGTGGATACTCATTTTTTATAAACATTTTTCTATTTAATCCATAAATAGGACCCTAACTAGTACTACCAATCCGGGTCAGAGTGGACCTGGGAGTAATGGTGATGAAGGGGTGCTCCATATTCCCCATACTTCCAGATAGAGTTTAACGTCATACCCAGGACATGAAGCCACTCAGCCACCGCCTTCTAGCACCCATATGATAAAAAGAGTTGGGGTCGGGACAGTCATATAGCTGCAAGAGTTTGACGTGACCAACGGATTGATCGGAGGGGACTGTCCGTCTAGCCTAAGTAAGGACCAAAGTGGACTGTTGCAGATTATGGACTGTTCAGCCACTTGAGTTCCATCCTTAAGCATCGCGGATTGCCACCCACAACCAACAGGCGGCCTCATTAGGGGAGTGTTACCCCTCTGCAGAGGTGCAGTTGGTATATTCTAAAATCCCAGCTAACCAGGCTGAATTGAAAATTGGAGAAAATCCATTTTTTCAATGAAATCTGTGTTCGTTTAAATATTAAAAATTTCCTTTCTTTAAATAAGTTCAATATATTTTTAAAATGAATAAATTCATAATTCAAGGAAAGACAAATTAAATAACCAATATTTTATTTTATGAAAAATACTTGAATAAATATTTCAGATGGGAATTCATTCAAAATATATAAATAATAAATCTCAATTTTCTATCATCTCATTACAAGTTTTAAATGGTTTTCTTTGAATAACAAAACAATAGATTATTATTTAGATTTTTCGGACTGATGACTTCATCATTACTTTAACTAGCAACAGAAAACACCCTCCGGGCGTCGTAAAAGTTAATTTTTGAAAGACATTGCCTCAGAGGGTGGGAGTCAAAAATTCAATGTCAGAGGGTTTGTATCATAAGTAAGACAAATCCTCATATCTATTAAACGAGTAAAAAAATATCTGGATTTTTGTACATTTTGACACAACTTGTATAAAATGGCTCGAAGTTACTTGAAGTTTCAACTCGAAGGTGAAAAAGTTATTAAATCCAATTTCAGATGAGATATTTGATTTTCAAAGTTATAAGCGTAAAATACAGAAATCATTTATATGTCATGGGAGAATTCGATTATAAATTTATATCTGATCAAAATTTATATCTGATCATATTTAAATGGTCAAAGCCTTCAGGTCCACGATTGATAATTTGGGGAAAATATTCTGCCAGGCATTTAAATATAATTATTAAAGGACATAGTCAATCTAAAACAGTCTATTCATATCTATCAATTAATATATCTTACATTCTCTCTGTCTGTCTGTCTCTGTCTGTCTCTGTCTCTGTCTGTCTCTCTGTCTCTCTGTCTCTTTCTGTCTCTCTCTCTCTCTATATATATATATATATATATATATATATATATATATATATATATATATAATCAAATAATGAAACAAATTCGTACTAATAGTAATTGGACTTAATGACATCAAAGTCTGAAATCTCGTCACTCATCTATCTTTCATCCCAATTTTCAATTTTTGTTTTTCTCTAAAGTGAAACCATTAAAAAAAGCAAATTATACTAGAATAATCACTGGCATACTAGAAATATTCACTAAAATTGTTTTGAGGAAACCACTGCATTATTATTATTATTATTATTATTATTATTATTATTATTATTATTATTTGCTCCTTTTGAGTTTTCACATCAGCATTAGCTGATGGTCTTTCACTGGAGTCTGAGTGACAGCAAGTCTCCTCAGGTCTCCAGGACTCTTCTGAGTATTATGGCAGATTGCAGCAGTGTAGTGTTCTGAATGGTTTCAATCCTTCCTCTGATATCCAAACTTTCCAAACCTTTTTCTAATCCTTTTGGGACTGTTCCAAGTGCACCAACTACAATTGGTATAACTTTCACTTTCATATTCCATAACTTTTTCAGTTCTCTGGCAAGGTCCAGATATTTGTCAATTTCTTCATTTTCCTTTAACTTCACCCTGTGATCCGCTGGCACTGCACAATCCACCAGTTGACAAGTTCTTTCTTTTTTGTTAATCAACACTCGGTCTGGTCTTCTTGCTGGGATAATGTGATCCGTTTTAATTTCAAAGTCCCAGAGAATTTTGTGCGTTTCGTTCTCAAGAACAGATTCTGGTTTATGCATATACCATTTTGTTGTGTGGTCAAAATTTAATTTCTTGCATAATTCCTAGTGGATCACCTTCCCAACCCAGTCGTGTCTAGTTTTGTATTCTCGTTGTGCTAGTTTGCTACATTCGCAGAGTATATGGTTAACAGTCTCATCTCTATTACCGCAAAGTCTACATTTACTATTTTGTTGGGTCTTATCAATTTTCGCTTTGATGTAGTTTGTCCTTATGGCATTATTTTGTGCAGCAATTATAAGTGATTCTGTTTCTCTTCTGAGGTTTCCCTTTCTTAACCATGTCCAAGTCTTTCCATGTGCAACCTCATCTATTTGTCGTTTGAAGCGTCCATGTTATTGTTTTTCTTCCCATTTTTGTTTTCTAGTCTTTGTCGTTTTTCTGTTTGTCCATCTGCCGTTTCTACTATTGTTGGCCGCCATAAGTAATTTGTCTTTGCTCTTCCTTGTGTAATCTTCAAGTTGTTGGATTGTGGTTTCTACGCATTCCTCTATGTTGGCAAGACCTCTTCCCCTTCCTTTCTTGACACATACAATCTATCTCTATCATCTCTAGGGTGGAGAGCCTTGTGCATGGTCATTAATTTTCTCGTCCTTTGGTCTATCTGTCTGAGTTCTTCTTTTGTCCATTTTAAGAATGGTCCTGGGTATCTTATAATGGGGACAGCCCAGGTATTAATTCCTTTGATCAGATTTCTGCTGTTAAGTTTTTATTATTATATTATTATTATTATTATTATTATTATTATTATTAGTTTTTGCCAGTAGTGTTAGCTGATGGTCTTTCACACGGGTTTGAGTAACAACAAGTTTTCTCAGGTCTCCAAGACTCTCCTGATTATTCCAGCTGACCTAGACCTCGTTAGAGAATTGAAAAACTGTGGAATATGCGGGTGAAAATGATACCAATAGTAGTTGGGCGTTTGGAACGATCACCAAAAGCCGAGAAAAAAGACTAGAGGAATTGGAAATCAGAGGAAGAATTAAGACCATCAAAACAACAGCATTGTTGAAATGATATGGAATTATTATTATTATTATTATTTAGTTTTTCACACCTGCCGTAGCTGGTGGTTCATTGGGGGCAGAGTGAAAGCAAGTCTCCTCAGGTGTCCAGGACTCTTCTAAGTATTCTAGCCGATTCCAACAGTGCTGTAGTTTGGATGGTCTCGATTCTTCCTCTGGTTTCCAGTTTACCCAAATTCTTTTCCAGGGCTTTGGGGACCGTTCCAAGGGCACCAACTACAATTGGTACGACCTTCACCTTCATGTTCCACAGTTTCGTCAGTTCTCTGGCAAGGTCCAAGTATTTGTCTATCTTTTCGCTTTCTTTCATTTTCACTGGGTGGTCGGCTGGGACAGCAAAATCCACGAGATGACAGGTTCTCTTTTTCTTGTCAATCAATACTAGGTCCCGTCTCCTGGCCGGGATTAGGTGATATGTCTGTACCTCAAAATACCAGAGAATTTTGTGCGTCTTGTTCTCTAGGACAGGTTTAGGTTTGTCCATATACCATTTGGTTATATGGTGAAAATTGAATTTCTTGCAAAGATCTCAGTGGATCACCTTTCCCACAGAGTCGTGCCTAGTCTTTTACTCTCTTTATGCTAGTTTGCTGCTTTCGCTTATTATATTATAATGATTATATGATTATAAGTGATTCGGTTCCTCTTTTGAGGTTTCCTTTTCTTAGCCATGTCCATGTCTTCTGATGTGATATCTCCTGAGTTTTGGCGCTTAAAGTACCCAATTATTATTATTATTATTATTATTATTATTATTATTATTGATGCTGGGTTGAGCTCTCTCTTTATCTGGGATTGATTTCGCCTGGGTTTTTCTCGGGTGTATTTTAGTCAGTTCTTATTACTGAACACAAAGACTTCGATTGCTGTTTTTAATTTCCCATTATTTTTAATTTCCCATTTCTTATGTGTGCGCGGAAGAACTCCGATTATTTCATTTTTAGCGTCCACTTCTAAAAATCCCGTTGATTATGCTAAACATCTTTCCCACTGATTTGCGTCACATGATATTCTCCATCTATGACAATGTGATATGTTAGGTCAATCAGGGGTCAGAATTTGTCAATAAAACTTGGTTATTTTCTATAACTCTTCTACAGAATTAAACGTTGATTTTAGAATTTACATATTAGACTACATTACAAAATTTATTATGAGAGTAAGTAAATAAACAATGTGTTTATTTGATATGGCTTTTAGCCGACAACTTTTGGAGTATATGTGCTTAATTGAAGTCATACCTAATTTTGAAAATTAATTAGTTAATAATTAATGAATTTAGGCGGGCATATATGTTCAAATGTATGGCTAAACAAATCGAGAAAATGTCAATCCCTGAATGTACATTTCGACCTATTAGGTCTCATCAGCAAGGTTATAGACAGGTCGAAATGTACATTCATGGAATTACATTTTCTCTATTTGTTTAGCCATACATTTGAACATATATGACCGCCTAAATTCATTAATTATTAACTAATTAATTTTCAAAATTAGGTATGACTTCAATTAAGCACATATACTCCAAAAATTCATTATGTAACAGTATAATTTTTTAAAATTACGTTTTTCTTGCTTAAAAATGACTAATTTTGTATTAAATATGGAGATACATCTGTACAGGGGCCAGGGATTCCTAGTTTTTACATATCACATCGTACACTAACATACATTATAGGGCAGCACAGAAAGAGATAAATTAGTTGATTTTTTTGTAATCTTATTAGACCCTGTGAATGCCTATAGGTCAGTGAAACGTGCGCGAATAGAAAATGCAATGGAATTGTTTTATTGCAGAGATTATCAGAAAGCTTATATCTATGTACTTTAAATGTACATTTAGTAAATATAGTGGGGGTGCGTAGGAAATGAACACAATGCTAATGCTCTTGGAAAAGGTATGCATCTATTTTCTATCCATCTATGGGTAAAAAGTAGACAGACTGGCTCTTTCACTTTGGTTAGGCAACCATTCTAGCAAAATGAAAACTGTTAAACTTTACTTGAAAAATTGACCTTGTGCCACATCCTGCACAACGAGGGGAACACCGATCGCCAAACAATCATACCTGTACTTTGGTTCGGTAGCGGCAGCAGTAATCTATACACATATAAAAGGTAGGTCTGTATATATGTATGTCCGGAGGAAACTTCGAAAATAAAACAATTAACGACAAAGTATATATATATACACATTAAATATCACCAGGGCTTGGTTTTCGAGCAAAAATGATAAATATTTAATTTATATTCGTGAAGATAATTAAAAAATAAAATTTAAATGATAACTGCATCGATTTTTTTAATTTAATATTTTAGATAGTAGACATTAACATTTCTTTTCAGGGTCTATTTTGTTTACATAGGGATTTAAATGGGGCATCCCACGAGGATTCAACTCACGATTCAGTAATAATGGATCTGCGGGACTAACTTTAAAAAATCCCCCTCTACCCAGGCGACGCCGAGTAGCCGCTGTTAGTCTTATATAGATTGAAATGTTCATCCATTTACTTACCTAAATCCTCCTCCATGGGCAGGATGTCACACAAGGCCAATTTTTAAGAGGAGTAAAGCTGGTAGGAATTCAGACATTTCCTTCTAGACTGGTTGCTTAAATAAGGTTTAACTCTTTGCCTACTTCAAACCGCTTGCAGCGGCTCTCTCAACACTATGATACAACTGTAATCCACTTGCAGCGGCTCTCGTACGTGACATTGAAAAATCACTACGTGAACACACCTGCCATTTTTTGTTCTGTCTGTGAAACAACCCTGATACTTAATTCTTTTGCTATAGGGAACTAGTTGAATGGAAAAGTTGGTACAGCCGTAAGAGAAATTTTGTAGGCAAAAGGTGAAAGAACCTGGTCTGCCTACTATTTTCCCTATAGCTGGGGGGGGGAGCATATGTATTCATGCCTTTTCCAAGGGCATTAGTTCGACGTCCAGGATGTGACACAATGTTTACTTATTAAAAGTAAAGGTGCATTGTATTCAGAATTTTCCTTCTCTTAGACTGGTTGCCTTAAACAAGGTTTACAAAACCCGTTCTGCCCTACTATTTTACCTATACATGGAAGGAGCAGATGGATTTATGCATTTCCGAAAGGCATTTGCTTAAAGTCCAGGATTTGAACTTGGGTCACCGATTCCGGTTTCTACGACGATAACCGTTGCGTCATGAGCACCTTTAGAATGTTCATGTGTTCATCAAAATTTAAATACTTTATATCGTCTGTCTGTCTGTCTGTCTGTCTGTCTGTCTCTCTCTCTCTCTCTCTCTCTCTCTTATCATGATTATTTATGTATATCCCAGTCTGTTTCTATATATCTAATTGATATATATAAATGAATAGATTATGAATAAACGGGAAAGATAGATAGATAGATAGATAGTTGAACTGCCTCACCAATAAGTTTCCTGAATTGAATTGAACTAAATCTATTGAGGGTCGCTACTTAATCAACTTATTCAGTTTCGTCTCCAATGAACGTTTAAAGAACGTTAACCGTTGCGCCATGGGCACCTTTAGAATGTTCATTATGTGTTCGTCAAAATTTGAATATTTCATATATATATATATATATATATATATATATTGTGTGTGTGTGTGTGTGTGTGTGTGTGTGTGTGTGTGTGTGTGTGTGTGTGTTTGTGTCGGTGTCACTATTTGTGTGTCTGCGTGTTGTTCATATGTGTCAATATTCTAATCTGAACATCTCAGTATCATCGGCATTACTGTCTGTCTGTCTGTCTGTCTGTCTGTCTCTCTCTCTCTCTCTCTCTCTCTCTCTTCTCTCTCTCTGTGTGTGTGTGTTCATGGTTATTTATTTGTATATCCCAGTCTGTTTCTATATATCTAATTGAAATATAATGAACAAACGGGAAAGATAGATTGAAAGAATGATACATAGATAGATAGATAGATAGATAGATAGTTGAATGGCCCAACCAATAAGTTGCCTGAATTGAATCGAACTGAATCTATCGAGGGTTGTTACTTTATTAACTTAATCAGTTTCGTCTCCAATGAACGTTTTCCCTCTTTCACTAATATCTGAAAATAATCTTACGCTGAATTTATTTAAAGCCGGGCTTAAAAAAACATCCTCGATGATTAAAACCCAATTTTATGTTGACTTTTTCGAGGAGACATACTTTTCAGAATCAGAAATGCTCCGTCTAATTAAAAATTCGCAAAAAGTAAATGTGAAAAAAAAAAGAAAAAGAAAGAGGATTTCTTAAAATCACGAGATATTTTCGGTAAAATTAAATACACTTATAACCTAAACACACACGCATGTGTGCGATCACATAATTGTGAAGACACACACACACACACGAACTAACACACACAGAGAAGCTAACAGTAACAGAAACGCATTCATACAAGCAAACATACATAGTTACTCATGTAAAAGCAAATATTTAGACGATTTTCTGGCAGTGCTATTCTCGTTGAAATAATTTGTTTATCTATTTATTTTATTGACGTTCTTTGAATATTTCTTCCTGGTATTTCTGCAATAATTATATATATATATATATATATATATATATATATATATATATATATATATATATATATATATACATATATATTCACTACTATATTATATTTTCTATACTACTAAAATGTGTTGTTTTTAATACATATATATATATATATATATATATATATATATATGTGTGTGTGTGTGTGTGTGTGTGTGTGTGTGTGTGTGTGTGAAGAAAAGGAAGTGAATCCGACGGTATGTAGTATATTAAGAAAAATTGAAAAAACACAGGTTTACATGATTTAAGTGGCAAGTTTATTGGCCGACGCTGCAGTGTTTCGATCTATTATTTAGATCATCTTCAGGGCATTTGTTGGTATATGGAAGGTGATAAAAAAAATTTATCACAGAATAACGAGAAAAGCGAGTAATAGTCCTTGTTTATCAGTTTGTTTAAAATTTGAAGTCTGAGAAAAAAGAACGTTGAAAAAATGGACGGTTTGAAATATGACGTCAAATATTCTTTTTTGCGGTGTGAGTATTAGAGTGTGTAAGTGTGTGTATCGAAAAGAGCATTGTGCATTTTTTATGTGTTTATGAATGTGTGGTTGCGCGTGTGTGTATAAATCTTTTGTGATAAACGGAATCGAAACAAACCTTAAGGTTGTGTATGTGTGTGTGTGTCTGTGTGTGTACGTGAGTTAAACAAACTGATAAACAAGGACTATTACTCGCTTTTCTCGTTATTCTGTGATAAATTTTTTTTATCTCCTTCCACATACCAACAAATGCCTTGAAGATGATCTAAATAATAGATCGAAACACTGCAGTGTCCGCCAATAAACTTACCATTCAACTCATTTAAACCTGTGTTTTTTCAATTTTTCTTAATATACTATATATATATATATATATATATATATATATATATATATATATATATATATATATATATATTCACTACCATATTATATTTTCTATACTACTAAAATGTGTTGTTTTTAATAAACACACATATACACTGACATATATATATATAAACTATAAACACAAACAAACACACATGTATGTGAAAATACATTTATGTATATGTGTGTGTTCAGATGGGTGATATTTTGATGAGGGTGTCGACGTTATAAAAAAACGATCTGCATACCATGTTTTTTTTTTAGATTTTCCATATATTTACATAACATTTGATATATAATTGTTAAATACAAAAACATATACGTTCACATATATGTACACATATATACATATGTAGACATACATCTTTATTTATATATATATATATATATATATATATATATATATATATATATATATATATATAGTCATTCACATACAGTCCAGTCTCAGCTTTTCATGGCTCATCAGCGTGACTAGTTGAGCTGGCTGGTTGAGGCTATGTTCGAAAACCGGTATATATATATATATATATATATATATATATATATATATATATATATATATATATATAATTTTTATTTCTAAACTCCGACAGTATAAAGAACCGGCTTTATTTTTTGTAATTAGACAATACAAAAATTCACCTAGAGGAAAAAATCCGTAAAAAAGAAAAGACCAAAATCAAAAATAATCAGTTGATACTATTAAAATGTCCAAAAGAAAAAAATACAATGAGTGGCCTAAATATACTAAAGTGCTCAATACAATAAGTAGAGCCAAAAATGATAAAGTAAGCCTAATGAGTCAGAGAATATATACCTATATTTCTCCAAATGGATCATCAGGATAATTCTGATAAGTCAGGCGAAACCTAGGTAGATATTCTCTGACTCATTAGGCTTACTTTATTCTCTCTCTCTCTCTCTCTCTATATATATATATATATATATATATATATATATATATATATATTCTTGATCAACTATGTACACATACATGTATTTACATAAACATATGCATACGCATATACACGAATATATGCACACAAACATAGACATGCATATATGCATATACGTATATATATATATATATATATATACATATATATATATATATATATATCCAAATGATGCATATATATAATTATATACATATATATATGCATACATATATATATACATATGTATGTAAACACATATGTATGCACATAAATATATATACATAAATATATAAAACATTGATATATACACACCACACACTCATATATATGCATATATATACACATACATACATAAATACGTATAGATATACACATATATTTATAGACACACACACACATATATATATATATATATATATATATTATATATATATATATGTGTGTGTGTGTGTGTGTGTGTGTGTGTGTGTGTGTGTGTAAGTTTTTCATAGTATTTCAAACGGAAATATTAGCTTTAAACTTTCGAACCTTTATTTAAATGACAGAAGGAGAAAAAATGGATCGGCAGCGCTACAGAAAGATAAGGAAATTGGAAAAAGAAGCGCTCTATATCACCTGGTCGTTGCGTCAATATAATCTATACTTTAGTGCTGTGTGAATTTTCCTTATCCAATATGGTGGGAATCTCAGAATACTCCTGTCGATCATTTCTCATCAAATCATCTAAATCCTTTATGGGCACCATCTTGGATTTGAAATGAAATCTTGATGAAATTTCAGCAGGTGGTACCTTTTTTTATTAGAAACAAATCAACCCTGAAAATTATACCCGGGTGAGTAAACCTCTCAGTAATTGAAATCTGCTAAATCTTTATGTTATGAGTTGAAAGCAGGATTTTGACAATTTTTTCAAAAAAAATTATGCAGTAGTGTTACATAATCCGTGCATATATTATTGTCAACCCCCTGTATTTCTGAATGGATGGCCCCTTTTCATATCACGGGCGGGACTTTCCATGGAATATTACAGAAAGCCCACGAAATACGTGAAGTGACGTGGGACTTGGTTGGGTCTTCATTTTCAGCTTTGACGTCAGGTAGATAAGGCCTTAGCTGGAGCTCACTGCACACGCGCGTTGTGTTAGTTAGAGAAATATGTTTAGTTAAGTAAATAAAGGTTTAAATAAATAATATGGTTTTGTGGTTGATGAATGTCTTGGCAACAAGACTGATATAGAAGAAGAAATGAATCAAGAACGACCAACCAGCAAGACGAAGTCCAGACGCTAGAAGATGAACGTAAGATACCAAAGATGAGCAGAAGAATAATAGAAGAAAAGAAAGGGTATACAACAGTAGTACCTTTATTAAATAGCACTCATTTGTTCTTCTCCTCACACTTACACGAATATTTCTATCTTATATTTCTTCTATGCTGGTCAGATCTTCTGGTCTTCTGGGACATCTTGGCTTGGATTGTTTTTATCTTGGTTCTCGTCTTCATGTCTATCGTCAACGTTGTTTCTTAATCAAATGTCTATGTTACAATACATTTTTTTGTAATCTGAATTACTTTAGCAAATCAGAGTATATTTAATAGAACTAATTTATTTAGTATTTTTATTAAATATTTTATACAGTTTGCTTGTTGCTGATGAATGTCTAACGAATTTAGACATTTTTCCACTTTGGTTTTAACTGCTTTATTAAAGTGAGTGTTAAACAAGTTTATATTTATAAATCTTATAAATCAGCTGGGTAGTCTCATGACTAAACGAACATTAACCACTGGTTATATTCCATGACTATTCTAACGAATTACCTGTTAACTTTTGAATAAAAATGTTTCTTCACTTTCTAATATAATGAATATGCTATAATCCATTATCTAACAGTTTGACTTGCAGGTTTACTTCATCCCGCTCGAAACAAGATTTCTTCGTATATCAAATCAATTTTTCCCATTAAAATAAACTGAAATTATATTAATCCGTTCCAGCATTCCCAAAAACTATTTTAGTTACGTCGTTTTAAAATTAGAATAGTGCTGTATTTTATAAAAGGGGCTAGCTCAGTCGGCTAGAAACCACAAGCTTCCTAGTTCGATACCGGTCCTAGCCAACTCAGCGTATGAGTAGCACAGGGATCTGTGCGGCAAAGTAATGATCTGATGGTAGGTGTGGCGCTCCACCTCAGACGCTAAAATAATCTCCTTGTTCTAGCGCTAGTGAAAAGGGGATAGACTCCCTCGATGTATGGCTCATACCGACATTAGGCCACACCGACGACTTTACTTACTTTACTTATATGTTTTAAATTTCATTTTTTATAAATATGTTTGTTCAACAAAATAAATTTGGAAACTTAAATGTTTTTGTTGAACATAGGCGTATCTGAAGCTTCCTTGAATTTCAGATTTTAGCTCTCGATATGAAGCAAAAAATTGACCGACTGACAACTTGTAAGTTGAGGTACTCGTAAGTCAAGGTACCACTGTGTATTGATATCATTTGATAATCTTACATTTCCTCTACGCTAATTAAATCTGTTACATTTTTCTTCCATCATAGATATTATAAAATGGTATAAATGGTTTCTAAAGTGGTATTCGTTATTTTTTTGCCACGGGTAGAAACTAAACTAAGATAATTAAAAAAAAAACCCACTGGATTATTTTCACTTGATGTATTTGCCTTGTGCAAAAAGAAGTTAAATATAGAGTTTTTCAAAGTCTGAAAAATATCGTAGAGAATGAAATATATAATTCATTTTTTCTGAAATATTGTCCAATATATCATCTTTCCTTCCTGAGTATTTAAAAACCTATATTCAGATTCTACTTTATCAAACTGTCACAGAATGTGCTACAATTCAGAAAATCATTTTTTCAGAAGAATTACAACTAAATGTCAAAGCATTAATAAATCAACAGCTCAAAACTCTTGAAAACCACGTTATATCGAATTTATAAAAATTTAACATTTATAAATATTTCATCACAATTTTCATCAGTAAATCGTACTGATAGCATGGATTTCCTTCTCTCTCTCTCTCTCTCTCTCTCTCTCTCTCTCTCTCTCTCTCTCTCTCTCTCTCTCTCTCTCTCTCTCTCTGCCTCTGTCTCTCAGTCTGTCTCTGTCTCTGTCTTTGTCTCTCTCTCTCTCTGTGTGTCTCTCTCTCTGTCTCTCTGTCTCTGTCTCTGTCTGTCTGTCTCTCTCTCTCTATCTCTCTTTCTCTCTCTCTCTCTCTCTCTCTCTCTCTCTCTATATATATATATATATATATATATATATATATATAACAAATACCCGCATTGGTTTAAAATGTGTATGTTATAAAAAAATACATTACCCACTTGTCACTCACTAGGTACTGATAGGTCGGATTTCCTTGTCTTCCTCCACCTCTCTCTCTCTCTCTCTCTCTATATATATATATATATATATATATATATATATATATATATATATATATATATATGAAACTTAATTACCTGGACTGGTAATGAAATGTGGATGTCACTGACACATATATAGATAAATGCATTACCCACTTGTCACCCACCAGGTACTGTAAGCAACTTGAGTCGTTTGTTTATCAAAATGACTTGATTTGGCATTAAATAATCTGAAAAGGGTTGATATGCCGTAAAACAAAATCAACAAGCAACCACTTTTGTCACCCACATCTAACTTGAAATGAATCATCCCCAAACGTAATAATATTAAACAAAATCATTACCCTTCAATTGCCTTTAAGACACAGACACGTGTATGTGTAAAAAAGTTATTTGAAAACTAGAAGTACATTTTCAAGTGTTGAATTGGACACATGGCGTAACGGATATAAGACTCAAGTTAATACGAGTTCTAAGTGTCAATCATCTATAGGTTACACGTTCAATCCTAACTACGGCCGAAAATAGAATAAAATACTTAACCTGGCTCAACACTCGTACTCGGTCACGGTTAACAAAATAAGAACAATTTACCCTGAAATCGTTCGGTGCGAAGTTTCGGGGATGCTCCCGATTACGACATGAAGGCACTCGAGTACAACACGCAGGTTCCCAATTGTGACAAGAAACACCCAAAGAAGGTCTGCGGGCACATCGGTCAAAACATTGTGTATATAATAATAAAGATGCGGACAGCAGTCCGATAAATCTTGATATTACAAATTATCAAACCTCATCTTTAAAAAAAATCAGACAAATAACTGATTAAGTAAATTCTACATTCTATATCGCAATTTTCCTTTAATGGCAAAACACAAACGTATCTGTTTTAACCAAATCCTTCTCGTCATAAAATAATTGTATTGATATTTCCTCTTTTCTTCTGTTTAAAACAACTTCAACTGCAGAAGGAAAGAAAAAAAAAACAACGATAAATATCTTGCAATGGAAACAAACAAAAAATCTTACAAATCCAACAAACAAAGAAGAAGAAGAAGAAGAAGAAGAAGAAGAAGAAGAAGAAGAAGAAGAAGAAGAAGAAGAAGAAGAAGAAGAAGAAGAAGAAGCGATTTTTCTAATTGCAAAATCTCCAACGAGCAGAAAATTCAAAATGGCTTCTCCCAAGATGACTTCTTTAAAGTTGGCGCCCATTCACATTTAACTTGACTGAAAGGAAAAATTAATTGCTTCTTTTGTTCGCGGCATGATCGGTCCCAACGGCGTCAACGTGAAACGGCAAAAACGCCGCAGGTATTTCTTCTACGAATGAACATTATCAGAAATCGGTTTCCGGAACGAACGCAGTTGGTCTGAAAGGGTTGAAGTCAAAAGTCGATATACAAGCGTGCGATACAGTCTCACATCTTCGCCATTTTAAATAGAGCTCTCTATTTCTCAGGTCAAGGCTAACTTCCTTCTTATGTGATCCAGTCAATAAAAGACACAAGTTTGGTATTCGTTAAGAGAGCAAAATCATCTGTAACAAGTCTTCAAATATAGAAATTCGTTGGGTCTTTCTCGTTAATTCTCATCTAAAATAACGCCAACACTCAGACACACACACACACACACACACACTAATACACACACACACACACACACACACACACACACACACACACACATATATATATATATATATATATATATATATATATATATAAAAGATTTAACAGTTTGATCCTTGCATGTTGATCCTATGTGAAGCAGTCCATCAGGCAAGTAATTTTAGGAAAATTTATCAACAACGTTATATACACGTTTGACGTTTTTTCATTGGTTAATCCAGTTGCTGTTACATAGAATAGTCTATAAATATAAGTTGTGGCTGTTAGTACAGCCTATATCAGTAGTATAATCAGTTCTGAAGCATCACAGTGTCACATCCTCTACAAAGGTGCAATAAGCATATTCTACAGCCGCAACCGACATAGCTGAGAATATTATATACTGACCGATTAACAATTGGCAGAAGGGAGAGAGAGAGAGACAAGCGAAATGCAAATTTGATTTTTGACATCTCATTCATCAACTTTTATGAGACAGTCAAAGTTCACTTGTCTCATTTCCCAATGAAAACAGATACATCCTGATTATGAAATTTCTGATCTGTCCCAAAATTTTAAACTGAAAAACTCTATATTTTACTTTTCTGTACAATGCAAATACATTAAATGAAAATAATCCAGTGGATTTTTTATTTTTATTTTAGTGATCTTAGTTTCTACCTCTGGTCAAAATATTTGCAAATACCACATGAGAAACTATTTTCCCATATTAAAATACCTATAATGGAGGAAACATGAAGCCAGAAAATATAATCAAATAAGGATTATTTAATTATATCAATATACAGTGGTACATTGACTTACGAGTGTCCTAAATTACGAGTTTTCCGAGTTACGAGCTGTCATTCGGTCGATGTTTTTGCTTTGTAAAGATAAGTTCAGTAAAAACTTTCCAAATTTTCCAAATTTATTTCACCAAAGAAAAATACAATTTATAAAAAGATAAGCATTAAAACTTTTTACAACACATTATTTATTGCATTATATTTTATTATGTTTTTCTACAGTTCTGAGTTATTTTTCTTATCTAAATAAACGTAACAAAAAAATAGGGTGTTTTTTGTTGGTTGCTGGAACGAATTCAAAACAGGACTGTGTAGCTCAACACTGACTGAGAAGATTCTACTAAGGCAATTGTTGGATAGCCTTTATTCTTATTCGTCTTATTTTGCTCAACTTCTTATAACATCTAAGATTGTTTCTTCTATGGTGGGCTGAATCCTCTGGCCCTTCTATCTTCTTGGACTTACTGGGGTGGTTTGGGGTTTTCTTGGGTCTCGTTTTCTTGTTGTTATAAATGAATACCTAGATTTACTTTATTTCGTGAGATTTATTCTTCCAGAACCCATTTCAACCGGATGTATAAAGAAATAGCCATTCTACGTGTCCGTTCTGGGATTATTTTAATTATCTAACCCATTCTGATAATCTGATTGATTGGTGTGATCACATAACTATCAGTCACTAAAAAAACTGTTGATAGGTCAACAAGGGATCAGGTCTTATCTATCCTACTGGTATAACCCCCACATTAGTTCTAACGTCTAAACTATTATATCAAACCCTACACTAACTCACAAAATAAATCGGCCATCCTATTTATTATGTGACACAATTAGAGTTTAACATTGGATGACTCTCGGGTTAAAACTTGTCAATTTGAATTCATTGTGATTTTCCAATCGTAATGTACCAGTTTACGGTTAATTCTAATTTCTAATCTACAATTGCTTGCAAAAATGATAGGCTATGCTTATCCATTATGAAAAAATATTTAAGGGTTAAATTTTAACAGCACATTGAAATTGAAAAATGATAATCTGGAAATCTTGCACGAGCAAAAAAAAAGCGAGGAAAATATTATTTTAAAGGACAAAAAATCGCTCATTAATTATTTTAATAGAATTCCGTGTGAAATGAACATTTTGGAAATTAGTGAACTCAAACTTGGTTACAAGGAAATTAATATGAAATTAATTTCATGTTAGATGTCTTAAATAAGTCTCTATCATTACATTAAAAGCCATAGAAATGCGATTTTGTGCTGCTTGAAAAGGAGGAGGACATCTTTAAAATTTCCGAAAAATCCATATCTCATGAACTAATTCACATCTTACACATTCCATTTTGAATAACATTTAAAGTTTCACCCTATGTAACATCTTTATAAGCGAGTTCGAATTCCACTACAAGAATGAATAAAACAAAAACTTATTCGGCATAAAATAGCCGAAGGGTTGACATGACGTAAGATCTAACCAACCAAATTGTTAATTGCATTCTTACTTTTGAGATCATACAGATCTTTGAAGATGTAAAGACTGATATGTATTAGAAGTGCGCCACATTTTAATAACCTCTTTTTTAAGGATTTAAATACTTTCAAGATATGAAGGACTTTCAGGGAATTACAGATGGAAGAGTTACAATTGTTTTGGAATTTTATTCGATTCACTATTAAATAGCATAACCTATCAAATCAATTAAAATAAAAAGTTCACAGAAGTAAACTTTCTTTAATATATTAATAAATGCACGACAAACATTATTAATAATTATAAGAACACTTTAAAAAGTAAAAATATAACATTTTAGCCAGAAAAAAAGGCTAAGAATCTTTAAATCTTTTTCTTAATATAGAACTTAAAAAACTCATAAAATTGTTCTCAAAACTAAAATGGTATTCTATTTTCCAACTCGTTTTAGAACGATGAAATAACGTGAATCTTCAGAAAATCTGGAATTAAATGACTTTAACTTCTTCCACATTTTCTCATGCCACAGCCGGTAATTTCGTACCCAGTGACCACAAATGAATTCAGTGATAGATATATATATATATACCACCAATGGATTTCTCGTATATTTTACTCATTAAAGGTTTTGTTCGATCCTGGTACTGGGCTTTGTTTTCAATTGCATAACCCGGGTGGACAGACAGACAGAAAGAGAGATAGTGATACCACCAATATAGTATAAGAGTTTAATTCTAGAAACTTATTTCCCCTTTTCATTGTTTCTTTCTCTCCTTTTTTATTACGAGTCATTTCTCCTGTATTAAATAAAGCAATTTCCAGATCAATTTGCAACTGAATATTTTTCGGTCTGCATTTATACTGAATATTTTGTTTTTTGATCCTCCGACATCTCAATCTAACAGATATAAATGTAAAATGCTCATTAGAATCCTTCACTATTTTTCTAAATTTCTTAGATGAAGTTTGATAATTAGGATTATTTGCATTATTCGGACTATTCTTCTCATTCTTATTGTTATCTGAACAACGTTTCGATCAATGTGACCTATTTCAGGTGTTTCTTGTCAGACTCAAGAACCTTCTCAAACACGGGAACCCCCTTCTCTAATTTGGGAACCGCCTTTCTAACTTGGGAAGCCCCTTCTCAAACTCGAGAACCCCCTTCTCTAATTTGGGAACCCCATTCTCAAACTCGGGAACCCCCTTCACTAACTTGGGAACCCCTTTCTCAAACTCGGGAACCCATTTCTCAAACTCGGGAACCCCCTTCTCTAACTCGGGAACCCCCTTCACTAACTTGGGAACCCCTTTCTCAAACTCGGGAACCCCTTTCTCTAACTTGGAACCCCCTTCTCTAACTTGGGAACCCCATTCTCTAACTTGGGAACCCCATTCTCTAACTTGGGAACCCCTTTCTCAAACTCGAGAACCCCCTTCTCTAACTTGGGAAACCCCCTTCTCTTTGAATTCGAGAATCTTCGTAACTAAACCTTTATTCAATCCACGGAAGAAGACTTATCATTCCGTTAACCATGACAGGGTACAACTGTTAAGCTGTGTTAATTATTTTATATAACTGTCAACCTTGTACAGGATTGAACTTGCAGCCTAGATATAACTGTTACACTTTCCTACATAGAAAAATCTTTCCTAAATAGATAAATCGCCATGGACCGTTGTTACAATGGATATCCAATTCATTCATATATCACCTTGTTTAATGTTAAATTTAGTGCCGTAGATGTAACATAGGAAATGTGTGGACTGCTATTGATGGGTTGTCAATCATATGGAAATCTAATCTCTGATTAAAAAAAATCAGTAATACTTCAAAGCTGTATCCGTATAAGTGTTTTTGTATGGCTGCACCACGTAGCCTTTAACAAAATGCCTGGGAGGGGGGGAGGAAGAATGTTGGGAACTATACAAGAATGTTGTGTGACGTTTTGTACAAACACCACTCTACCAAACAGCATCTATACGACCCCCCTTACCTCCTATCATACAAGTAAGACAAACAAGGCATATTGGACACTGCTGGAGAAGTAAGGGGGAACTCATAAGTGACATTATTCTGTGGATTCCTACACATGAACACATTAGACGACCAGCAAAAACATACATATCCGGACGCTTGATACCATGTTGAGGACTTGTCAGGGCATATAGCAGATAGAGATGGGTGGAAAATATGAGAGTCGAATAAACCCATTCATGACTTATGGTGCGATTACGGTCAAGTTACACTGAAAGCAAAGGTTCCAGCTAGATTAACGAAGTTAAGCAGCGATGAGCCTGTTCAATCCTTAGATGGGTGACTACTTAAACCACAGCAGATACTGTTAGCAGCCTGAGTCTATTGTTTATCAAAATTACTTGATTTGGCATTAAATGACCCGAAAAGGGTTGATGTACCGTAAAACCAAACAACCAAAACGAAAGATGATAAACGATAGTATTTATCAGCATGAATTGGTCGGTTTAGTTTCGTTTCGTTTGTTTTACGGCATATCAACTTCAGTGGGTCATTTAATGCCGATAAAGTTTTGAAATAAATTCATTCTTAATAGATAATCAATTTTGATAGAGTTTAACGTCATTCCCAGGACACGAAGACCCTCAGCCACCGCCTTCTAGCACCCATATGATAAAAGGGATTGGGACTTGCCATTAGGGCAATAGAGTTGGGGCAATCATATAGGTGCTAGGGCTTGACGTGACCAGCCGATTGATCGGAGGGGGCTTTTACGACCACTCGTCTAGTCCAAGTAAGGACCAAAATGGAATATTGCATGCCATAGACTGCTCAGCCATCTGGGTTCTATCCTTAAGTATCACGAGTCCCCACCCACGACCAACAGGTGGCCGCATTGTGGGAGTCTTTCCCCTCTGCAGAGGTGCAGTCGGTGCATTCTAACGCCCCAGCCGACAGGACGGGAATCGGTTGACAAATGAAACCAGCTAAAGAAGACTGAAATCCAAGCCGAAATACCAGTTTTGTAACTCTGTCCCATTATAAAATTTCCAACCTTGTGTTTAGGCCTCGGTCGCACGACTGTATCCGATTTGTTTCTTTGTGATAATGTGTGCTGTGGTTTGTTTATTAAAATGACTTCATTCTGCACTGTTAAATGACCTGAAAAGGGTTGATATGGAAAAAAGTAAAACAACCAAACAACTAATGATGATGATGATGATGATGATGATGATGATGATGATGATAGGTTGCAAGTAAAGAATCCTGTTTGCCAATTTCTTTTATTTATTTTTTTTTTTTTTTTAGTTTGAGCTCATAAATATGTGTCTAACCAAGCTGGCAAGTTGTGTGCTAGTGTTTTCCTTTATTTTCTTCTCTTTTTTACTCATTTTCATTCCTGTTTCTAAATTATTGCTTGATTTGTTTTTGTTTTTTTTTTAGTTGCGCGGAGGTGTGGGGGGGTGATGTTCTTGGAATCTTTCTTTGACTTTCATTCATAAAAGAATTTCTTTCACTTTTTCATTTATTCATTCCTTTTGTGAATTATTTTTCCCTCTCGTTAGATTTTTTTACTCCGGTTCTTTCTTTTCTTTTCACTGGACGCATTTCTATCTGAAAGTAAAAAAAGAATCCCTCAAAGAACAAATCCTTAATAACCTTTTCAAAGTTCAAGTGTTAGCTATTTTCCTACTTTAAACCGCTCACAGCGGGCTCTTATCACTTCGATCCTACCGTAAACCGCTGGTTGCGGCACTCGCACGTGTCACTTGTTTACTAAAAGAAGGACTCAGATTACAATAGTAATAAGTAAAGTCGTGGGGTGGCCTAATATCGGTATCAGCCAGACAGCGAGAGAGTCTATCCCCTTTTAATTAGCGCTAGACCAAGAAGATTCGTTCGGTGTCTGTGGTGGAGCGCCACACCTACCATCAGCTCCTCATTTTACCGCGCGGATCCCCGTGCTACTCACACGCTGAGTTGGCGAGGTCGGTATTGAAACTGGAACCTTGTGGTTCCTAGTCGGACGCTCAACCGACTGAGCTAAACCGGCCCTATGACTTTATATGAATAGAATGAGTTCTGAGGTGAATAGTGAACTTTGAAATATTCCATCATACAGGTAAAAAATTACCAAGAAAATGTTATTCAGCCGTGAGGGAAATTTGGTAGGCAAAGAGTTAAATAGAAGTTTCATCAACAATTGGATGGAAACGAGAATGGGTGAATAGAGGCAAATCAAAGTTACAAGAAATAAAAGGGCATTTTCACGTGTTGTTTTCTATTGCAGGAGAATTCAGTTTAAATGTCATCTGCACACACACACACACACACACACACACACACACATACACACACCATTAAATACATTTGGCCCTCGATGCTTGCAACCGTTTCCTTTCAACACATCTCTCTCTCCCAGCTGGTGACATGATGTGATGGGCTTTTTTCTTCTAATTTTCATAAAGGAAAGACTTTGCAGAAGAGATAAATTATGCATTGATTGAAAAGTGAACATCTTGTTTCTGCGTTGTCGACTTGTGAAAAATCCTCATTAAAACCTGAGCAAATAATTTTAAATGAAGTTGTTGACGAGGCAGAAAAAAACAGATTTTTTTGTTATTTTGCCAGAATAAATATCTCAGTTGCATGTTATGGGTTCTTTAGCAGTTGTCCTAATTCACTGTATAATTTATTAAACATTAATTTGTACATCTCTGAATGTTGTTAGAAGAGTGGTTTTGAGTGATGGATACAGAGGTACCTTGACTTACGAGTTAAAATGCTTTGGAGAAACAGACACCCATCTTACGTCAGTTCCCTTCAACAGTTAAATCCAGACTGATCTGAATCATTGTTGTATAGCCGTCTTAGCATATAACGTATACTTCTGAGTATGCGCTTGGGTAAATACCCATACTTAATCTTATAATCTCGTAGTGTACTTTCCTTGAATAATGTAAATCTCATCTTGTAGCATGGGCTGGCTGAGTATCAATCTGTCTATCGGTCGAACCTCTTCTATCACCCTGGTATGTCTTCTTAAGACTCTGGGCTGTATCTCTTAACTTTCTGGTTTCTTTTTCTTTAGATGTTTGTTGAGATGTCCTGGTTGTCTGTTTTAGTGACAAAAAACACTGTTTTAGGGAATTCACATTTTATTTAAGCACTCGGTTCCGTACCACTCAATCCCCACAGTGAGAGTCGAACTAACCGCCAGCCATTGCGTCTTCATTCCCAAGAGGCTAGCAAGAAAATGACTAGAAATAACTATCTCTCTCACACTTGCCTCTTAAAACAGGAAGTGGGTGTTAAATTAAGGTTCCGGGACGTCTATGAAAATTTCTATTGTTAACCGTTGTTAACGGTTATATGTCATTTCGAATTCAAATAATTTCTTTACACTAACCGTACATAATTGATATTATCGTAATCAATTATTCAACTCCGTCTTGCCTCTGTCCCCTTCAACAGCTAAATCCAGACTGATCTCTCATCACTCTCTCTTCCTGTTCATGATCAATAAAAAACCAATAGGTTGAGTTGTCCTGACCAATCAGAAATCGACATATCACTGAGTTACTTTCCACTATTATTTACACGTAACTTATATTTTTTTTCACCACATATTATTACACGGGCACAAGGTCACAAGTATGGGGTATCCAGTTAGGATCTAACTTGCTTTTAAGTAGTAATAGATCTGCGGGGCTTGTTTGCTGACCATTACACCACGATACGATGCCCTATGCGTAGGAAACGTATTAATCCAACTATTCTCCCTACAGCTACGGGTAAATAGTAGGGTGAACTAGGCTCTTTAAGCTTGCTATAGCGACCAGTTTAAGAGTAGGAAACTCTGATGTAGAATTTGTTAAAATCTACTTAAAAATGATCTTGTGCCACATCCTGCACTCGAGGAGGTTTTGGTACATACATACACAAGATTTCAGTTGTCTAACTGGCGCCCTTTCTCTTATACTAATAACAATAGTTTAAAATATTAAATATATATATATATATATATATATATATATATATATATATATTAACTCTCTCACCACTGCGTAACAAAGTACAAAAACTTAGTTAGTTCTTTATAATTAAACAGAAGGATTCAGATTACAATGATAATAATAATGACCTTGACAGAGAAATGAAAAAGCTATGGAAGGTGAAAGTGATACCAATTATAGTTGGTGCACAATGAACAATCCCCAAAATCTTGAAAAAATACTGGGCGAACTGGAAACCAGAGGAAGAATTGAGACCATCCAGAAAACAGAATTGTTGAAATCAGCTAGAATACTTAGAAGTCCTGGAGACCTGGGGAAACTTGTTATCACTCAGACTCTAGCAAAAGACCACCAGCTAATCCCACCGTAAAAAAACTCACTTGACTGAAAATAACCATAATACCTAGTATTAATTAACAAGAAGAATAAAACGTGTCTTCCTGTGGATTTTACCGTCTCAGCGGATCACAGAGTGAAGATGAAAGTAAACGAAAGGTCGACAAATACTTGGACCTGACCACAGAGCAGAAAAAAACTTTGGAACATGAAGGTACAGGTCGTACCAATTGTAATTGGGACCCGTGGTATGGTTCCCAATGGTTTGAAAAAGAGTCTGCTGGAATTTGAAATCCAAAGAAGAATCGAGATCATCCAAGCAACACTGTTAAGATCAGCTAGAATACTCAGCTAGAATCCTGGAGACCTGAGGGGACTTGCTATCACTCAGCCTCCAGTTAACCATCCAGGGTATGAAAAGCCTTAATAATAATAATAATAATAATAATCTTATTATAATGGAGATTGTGTGTTTTTCTGTCTGTAAATGAAACTATATCACTACTCAAGTCACAATTCCCTTAATTATTTACGTCAAATTCTCCATGATTTCATTCTTTTAAACCTTCAATTATTAATAAAATTGTTTTACATTATTAATCCAAGCAACACTGTTAAGATCAGCTAGAATACTCAGCTAGAATCCTGGAGACCTGAGGGGACTTGCTATCACTCAGCCTCCAGTTAACCATCCAGGGTATGAAAAGCCTTAATAATAATAATATAATAATAATAATAATCTTATTATAATGGAGATTGTGTGTTTTTCTGTCTGTAAATGAAACTATATCACTACTCAAGTCACAATTCCCTTAATTATTTACGTCAAATTCTCCATGATTTCATTCTTTTAAACCTTCAATTATTAATAAAATTGTTTTACATTATTAATACTGTTGGCCATATCTACGTACTAATAACATGCAATTGTATTTATATATACAATGAAATAGCGGTTTTTTTTTCATTCTTACATAGTCTTTCTAAATCAATATATTTTATTACATTAAAACTTAAATACTTGCACCCGGAGGGTGCATATATTTGCTAGTAATAATAATAATAATAATAAAACTGTCAATCGCATAATAAGCGAATGCAGTAAACTCGCACTCAGCCACCAGTGAACCACCGGCTTCTGCAGGTGTGAAAAACTCGAATGGAGTGAAATAATAATAATAATAATAATAATAATAATAATAATAATAATAATAATAATAATAATAGGACTTTATTTGAATAGGATGAGTTCTGAAGTGAATAGATAATGAACTTTGAAATATCCCAACAACATTTGGTACAACCGTAAGGGAAATGACAAGATAGATTCACTAAACAAGACAATGAACGAAGCATTCGTCTGTGAAGCAAAATTGTCTACTAATCTTTGTCTCGTGCTCTAACAATTCATTTAAAAGCAAAGATATCTACCTACAAATTAGTCGATTACAAATCATTTGTGAAATAATATTTTGTATCTGGGTTGATCTGCCATTAAACAATAACGACAACAGTCAGCACCAAGAGCAAGTGTTACATAATCTATGCATAGATAATTGTCAACCCCCTGTATTTCTGAAGGGATGGCCCCTTTTCATATCACGGGCAGGACTCTCCATGGAAGATTACAGAAAGCCCGCGAAATACGCGAAGTCACGTGGGACCTGGTTGGCTCTTCAGTTTCAGCTTGGACGTCAGACAGATAAGGTCTTTCTGCCTTAGCTACACGCGCGTTATGTTAGTTAAATGAAATGTTTAGTTAAGTAAATAAAAGCTTACATAAATAATATGGTTTTGTGGTTGATGAATGTCTTGACAACAAGACTGATCTAGAAGAAGAAATGAATTAAGTGCGACCGACCACCAAGAATGAAGTCCAGACGCTAGAAGATGAACGTAAGATACCAAAGATGAGCAGAATAATAATAGAAGTGAAAAGAAGAGTATACAACATAAGTTCTCCACTGAAAAACTCAATACGAATTAACACAAATAAAAAAAACGCCAGCCAAATTTCTCACCGTGTCTTTTCTATCCATCTTAGTGTGTTAAATGTTTCTATTGCATATGATTACATAATCATATAGCAATAAAAACTTTTAGTTGTTATTGTTAACAGAGTTGCAAAGACGCTCCAACCAAGTTGCCTAGATCACCGTTCTGCTGTTAATTGGTTGTTTCTGGTTTAAGGCATATCAACCCTTTTCAAAATCATCTCAATATTGTCGGTTTCTTACAGTACCTCCTGTTGCTTGAATGGTCACTTATCTAAGTATGGAATATCCCTGCTTAACTTCAGTGATCTAGGGGGAAACAGTACTTTCAACGTCACTTGATCCGTTCAGTAGATCTTTAAAAACACAACGTAGGCTAAGAAAGAAACCAGCTAGTGGGAAAGCGTCTGTTGTTATTACAGTGATACGACCATTCCGATAACCAAAATCAAATACCTATTACGTCATCAAGTATTGTTCAGTGTGAGCATGCGCTTTCCTTCTAATGAATTTCCTGCTCAATGCATGAGTCTGTGTCTTCTTAGGATTTTCTACTCTTGATTTCCGTTGTGAATTTTTACAAACACTCATTTCTCTGGCTAAATTAACGAAGTCCAAAATTCACCGCTTGATCCTTAAAAGTACACAGAGAGGACATTCTTTTTTTTCGGAGGACGGGGGTCTTATTCCTCTGCAGGAGTTGCACACAGTCTGTTCTAAGCCACACCGACATTCGTAAGAAATATGACGAAGAATATATCTATACATTAATACGTTAGTACCAACTTACGGCTGTCATGCCTTGTCATCACCTCAGATAATTAATGGATCATTCCATTTTGATTCATAAATGCATCTATTGAAATGTTATGTCCTGTCATCAACTCAGATAAATAATGAACCATATCATTGTACTGATCAGGAAAGAAGAGAAGAAAAAACAAGTTATACCAAAAATAAAGCAAATAAAGAAAGAATGAAAGAAAGAAAGAAATAGAGAAAAAAGAAAGAAAGAAAGATGAGAGATAGAAAGCGATAGCACTTATCATCTGTTTCAATGAAACAGAAAAAAAGCAGAAAAGAAAGAAACGGAAATTTAGAAAAATAAGGAAAAATGAAAAAGAAAGAGTTTCGCCTGAGTTTATTATACTTTATACATATTGAACTATTTGCAATAACTCTTATGTAAACATATCCAACGTTGTAATAGTCAGATTATCATACTGTGGTATATCCACGGTTCCAGCTAATTTGATTAGAACTAGTTCTGCCTACTGTCTAAAAAAACTTTTTTTTTGTATTTTAAAAGATTTTTATGTCGTAATTTCCTTTACGACATAAAAATCTTTTAAAATACAAAAAAAAGTTTTTTAGATGTGTAAAGAATTGCAAAGAAATACATTTCAGATTAATTACTGGTTGATATTAAAAAGCTACCAAAAATTAATTATTCATCGGATTTCACCAAAACGTGTGCTTGCTTACGTACTTATGAATACATACACTCATGGTAAGTATAGAAATACATTTGTGGAAATATTTTAAGTTCGTTCACCGCAACCTTTAATTCAATTCTACGAAAATTCAAAATATCATTTAGAAATATTTATATTTCCATGACGATAATTCTCAATAGAAATTCAATCAGTTGAAATTGTCCGAAACCTCATCCAAAGATGCAAAATATGTTTACCTCGACCGACAAATATAAATGCAATAAAACTTCAAAATTTTGTTTGAAACATGTTTGTTTAGTTTTGTCGTCTTTAATTAAAAACTAATATCAGATAAAATTATTTTAATGAGAGTTGATCTACTAAATTAACTTAAAGTTTTCGATATTTTAAAACTATCTCTTCATTTGAATATTCTACTCTGACACTTAGGAAACGTTGCTGTCAAAGATACGAATACAATGTGCTACATAATCATAATCAGATTATGATTTATGTACGTACCTGTAGTTAGAATATTTTGAATAAGGTCAGTTTGATTAAAAATGATGGGGTCCGTGGAAAGTTACCAGGGCCGATGAGTGACAACGGTGTCATTCCAACTGACCTTCCGGTAAACGCAATTAGGCGTGAGGTAGTTAGTTTTTAGATGTGGCACAGAATTCAGAGTGAGTGGACCTGTAGGTTTCTCGCTATGGGCCGGTCTCGATCCGCGGTGGATGAATATGGGTTGGGTTGCGAAATAGAAGCTTTATCATAAAACACCCAAGTCTTGTTAAGTAATTAAAAACTAGAAGAAACCAACCCGAGAATTCAACAGAAAAAAGAATAACCAACCCTTAACGAGAAGCCCACCGGATCGACGGAACAAACATGGCGGCTGAGTTAGGCGTAGTAAACAGAATATAACAAGTAAAACCATGATCTAATCTACTCTATCTATCTGTCTGTCTCTCTACCCGTTTATATACCCGATGTTGAACGAGAATATAACAAGGGTACCTTGATTTACCAGTACCCCAACTTACGAGTATTCCGAGTTACAAGCAGTAACTCGGTTGATGTTTTACTTTTTGTTGAGAGCTAGAATTATAGCGAGCTTCAGATACGCATATGTTAACAAGTTCCCTAACAATATTTAAGTTTCCAAATCTATTATGGTAAAGAAAAATACCATTTATAATAGCTCAGTCGGTAGAGCATCGGCCCTGTGAATTGGGTTCGATACCGTCAACTCTGCCTTGAGGGCATGAGTAGCATTTCTATGGGTCTGTGCGGTAAAGTGGGGAGCAAATGGTAGATGTGGCGCTAAACCACGGACACAAAAACAATCTCCGTGGTCTAGCGCTAGTGGAAAGGATATAGACTCCCTCGCTGATCGGATGATACCGACAATAGGCCACTCAACTGACTTTACTTTAACATTTAAACCTCATAATTATTGGTGGTGGGCAGCTTGAACGGATTAATCGCATTTCAGTTTATTTTAATGGGGAAAACTGAATTGATACACGAGAAAAATTACGAGTGGAACGAATTAAACTCGTAAGTCAAGGTACTAAAGGATTTGAATAAAAATGACTACTTAACCCAATCAAATAGACTTGCGAATTTTTTTTTAATTAGATATTTTTACGTTCTAGAAATGTTTTTTCTCGTAGATTGGTATTTACCCAACTCGGTTGTTACGGGTAGGATATGACACAAGGTCGCACGTATGGGGCATCTAGTGAGGATCAAACTCGCTATTTAGTAGTATTGGATAAGCGAGACTAGCTTGCTAACCATGATGGGATGCGATGTTCTTCTCGTAGGTAAAGGAAAGGAAATTTAAAAAAAGATATACTTGAAAATGAAACTAAAACGTCAACAGAAAATATCTTCATAAAATATTTAATACGCAACATATGACATTTGTAAGTCAGAATATATATGTATATATACATATATATATATATATATATATATATATATATATATATATATATATATATATTGTGTGTGTGTGTGTGTGTGTATATATATATATATATATATATATATGCAAAAATGTTATATCCAAGGTTCGCTATACAACGGAGTGAAATGTAACTCACAAGGTCGAATTTACACATACCCACGCGTATATTCAAAATCGTGAGAAAGATAAAAAATCAGCAACAAAAACGCTACAAGGTGTTGACTTCTTAGATAAAGATTTTGGGGATTGATCGATTTTATATTTACACAATTTTTCCTCACAAAACACCCCGGTTTTAGCATACGAATTTGTAATGAAAACACAAAAACAGGTCTTTCTTTAACATTTTTTGTATTCCATACTTCAAATTGTTGTATACCCACTTCATTACTTCTTTACTTACTTCTGTCTTACTCTATTCTTCTGGCCGTCTTTGGAATCTTATAACATCTTGTCTTGGTCTGGAATCTTCTAAGGTCTGGACTTTCTTGGGTACTTCGGGTCTGGTCTTCTATTGGGGATTTCTCTTTATCAGAAGCCCTGTGTCATTGTTAGTTTTTAGAGGTAATAACACAAGACTCCTATTTGCTTTGATCTTACTTTATTTTTAAATCCCCAACCAGACGATCTGCGCAGATGAGAACGGCGGCGCGTAATAAGCGACTTACAACCTACGAGCTCGGCTCCTACCTCTAACGCCCGAAACTTACTATCTAAACCGGAAGAGAGGGCCTCTCTACCGGTTCTCACGGCTATCCCCGGAAGATAGGGTTAGGACTGAGGTCAAGCTTGTCACTCAATCTTCAAGGCCGTCAGCTGAACTTAAAACGCCATCTTGTTTCTACACTATTGCACATAAATATTAGGTATCTAATAATTATGTAACAAAATGACAAATATTATAAAAAGATAATGAGTATGTTTTAAAAGATTGTGGAGATGTCTCTGTCAAATATTATTGGCTGAATCATAAAATAAGAGTTGTATTGGTTTTGCTGTTCTTTAGTCAAGTTGAAAAAATTTATGTCGTCTTAAACTAGAGTGCGCATACAAAAAAATCTGTCCAACAGTTTCGTCGTTCTTTCTCTCTCCGACAAACTTTTATCAGAAATGTGGGTTATCTGCCCCTATTAGTTCCTGGAATCAGATGTCAGGGGCTAAAGCCCTAAAAAAACTTCAAAACAGATCCAACAGACACAGGGAGCAGAATAGATCCAGCTAACACAGGGACGAGAACAGATTCCGCAGGCACAGAAGTCGGACCATTTTTAGTAGCGGCCGAATTAAGGTCAGCATAACTCAGTCTTGGCACCCACGGGGGTAAGACCAGACACATTCAACGAACAGACAAGCACCCGTAAAAGGCACACGGACAGAATTCGACAGGCTGACAACACGGTAGTAGCGACCGTAAAGAACAACTACAGAAACTATTGCTGAGACATTACAACACGAGATAAGTTATTTTGTCTAATACAAACAATATTTCCGCCGAGCGAACGTCTCTGGCAACCTTACGAACTCTCACATACACTTTGAACACTTTTCCCTGAAAATACATTTTGTAAACTTAATACATATCTTATTTTTGCACCCAATAAATATTAACCCGAATATACATATATATTCACCTTGTACCCTTCCTTCATAGCATCATTAACTGCAGTTTTATTAGTCCTACTTTTATTTCTTTATCTCTCATCCCAAGTTTGTCCTGTTTCTCTGTCTTCTCAATTATTTCACGTTTTCCTTTGTTCAAAAACGGTGTCTACTGTCTCTTTCCTTAGTCTTTTATACATGTCGTCACTGATCATGCTATCACAATCCTTTTTTTCCAGTCTAATACATTTAAAATATTCGCTCACATTCGATTTCACTTTTTCGTCTCTTTCTGTTAAGGCAAGCGATCTTCAGCCTTCCTTCCTATATTTTAACTGCATTTCGATGCCTGAAAGATAGTTAGGAGCTATGGAAGGTTCCAATTTAACAACAAAGTAACGATCTATTTGGGACCGATTGCACCAATGTTTCTGATTCCTCATAAAAGCCTCACGATTATTTACTTGAAACCATATAACTGTGTAAAATGATGACTATTATTAAATAGAAACAATTACTCGAAACCACATAATTTTAGTATCAGATAGAAATACTTAAAACCATACAATGATGTGCAAATTATTTGTATTAGATAGGAATACTTGATATTATTCATATGTGTCAAAAACTCTTCAACAACTACACAAAAATATAAATTTTAACGTAAAATGAACGCAATTCCATAATCTCTAGATATAAAATCCCCTAGAGGGGTAGACATGCCGTTAAAATCAATCAACTCTTCCACCACCGGACTGGGATCAAGGTGTAGTATATGTTTATAACAAAATATCGGATACAGGGGTGCGACCGGGACTTTAGGACAAGGCTCGAAATTTTATTGGGGGACAGGGTTACAAAACTGGTCTTTCGCTTTTCTTTTTGGTCTTTCGCTTTTCTTTTTAGTCTTTCATAATTGGTTTATTTGCCGACCTCTAAATGCTGATAGATATTCTCGTCAATCGCCTTTCGTATTTCTCTGATTTTTTTAGATGAGGCTTGATAATTTGTTTTATTGGATTATTCGGACTATTGTCCTCCTATGTATTGTTATCTGTACAACGTTTCCGCCGATGTACCCTCTTCTGTGTGTGTGTCTTCTTCAGATATTTCTTGTCGGACTCGGGAACCTTCCCTTCGAACTTGGGCACCTTCTTTCCGAACTCGGGGACCTTCTTGTCGTAATCGGGAGTCTTTACTGAACTCTAAACCCAACCATTTATTCAATCCACGAGAGAATACTGTTCTCATTCCGCTAACTATTACTGGTACAAGTAAAAAGCTGTGTTAATTATTATTTTATGTTATTGTCGATCTTGACGAGGATTGAACCTTCAAGTCGCTTTCCTCATCCTGCTTCTACCAAAATACCTCGGGCACTTCATTGTTCTTAACCTACTTAAAAGGAACTCTAAGTGAAAGAAGACAATGTCTGTTACAAGACGGAAGTAACACAAATTGAACTGAATACAATTAGCATAATAAAAAAAGTGTAAAACGTCAATAAAACTGTACAACAATAGATACATAAGATTAAAACTATATTGAAAATACAATTAAAAAAAACATACTTGAAAGAAAGTGATTGGCGTAGACGAAATTCTTCAACAAAAAGAAAGCAAACCATAATTATAGCGACATAAGCATTTTAATTGATCTTCAAGATGACTACTCAGGAAAAAAATGATCTGAAAATAGAATAAAGAAAGCAGCACTTATTAAGATTTTACAGCGGTTGGATAATTAATGTGGTAAACAAGACTTCTTCAAACTAGTTGAGGGAACGGAGTTTACGAGGGTGAGTAAAAAAGTAATGCCATTTTGTTTAGGTCAGTTATAATTACCAATACAATAACATTTATCATACATTAAAATGAAGTTGGTCCTCTGTGGATCACATTGTTACTCCTTCACACAGTCACCGTTTCTCTTAATAGCAATGTTCCACCTTCGAATGAGAGCATGCATCCCTGCTCCGTAAAATTCTGTTGACTGTCCTTTGACCCACTCGCCTCATTCGGGTGGACAACTTTACCGCATCCTCTATACTCACCAGATTTAGCGCTTTCAGACAATTATCTCTTCGACCCCATGAAAGAGGGCTTAAGAGACAAACATTATTCCAGTGACGAGAAAGTGAAATCTGTAGTGAAGAAGAGGCTCAAAGAAGAGTCAATAGAATTTTACGGGCCAAGGATACATTCGAAAGTAGGACATTGCTATTGGGAGAAACGGTGACTATGTGGAGAAGTAGGGATGTGATCCACAGAGGACCAGTTTCATTTTGATGTATCATACATGTTCCTGTGTTAGTAATTATACCTGTCCTAAACAAAATGGCAATACGTTTTTATTCACCCTCGTAATTATAAAATTTATCTCGTGTTGAACATGTCAAATTTTTGGCAAACTCAAACAGTAGTACCTAGACTTACGAGAGTCCCAACTTACGAGTTACAATCTGTCACTCGGTTGATCTTTTGATTTCAAGAACGAGCTCCAAATATTTTTAAGTTCTATAAAAACTCTTTAAGTTTCCAAATTTATTACGCCAAAGAAGAATAGAATATTTTAAAAATAAGCATTAAAGTATATTACAGTACATAATTCATTACATTCTATTTTACTATGGTTTCATACAATACACTGCTACAGAAGTAGGGTGTTTGTTGGGGTACTACAACGGATTAATGGCATTTCAGTATATTTCAATGGGAAAATTGAGTAGATTGGGTTACGCGCGAAACGAATTAAACTTGTAAGTCAAGGTACAACTGGAGACATTAATGTGTCAAATTGTCACTTTATTGGACCGACTAGAAATGAATAGTCAAAATGGATCTGTTTACAAATTATTTGTATTTGATAGAACCGTGTACCAAAACATATCCTGTTAACAAACAACGACACTAAAATGTATATATTTTCATTATCCCCACCAGACTGTTTTGACATAAAGTCTGTTTAACATGTCGAGCCACGCACAAACATAAACACATGCAAAAATGTATGACCTCATTGGCCTTTCTTCTTTAGATGCACCTTAGACACCGGTCAATAAACATTGCTCTTACCCACATACAAATATAAATAGGGTCATGATTCCCTTACCCCTAGGCATAAAATAATCATAGAGGAGTCAAAATCAATAAATTAGTGTTTGGTTTCTTTGTTTAAATATATATCAATTTCCACAAGTTATATAATGCTAAAACCACCTCTGCAGAAGAACAGTAGCTGTACTATTTAACCTATATCTGTGAGCATGTGGAAGTGTTGAGATTTTTTTCATATAAGGCGTGTGTTAAATGCCCACTCTTATTTGTAGACGGCGATAATCATGTGACCATATTCTTGGCCAATCACTGGCAGTACTCTGTTGCTGATATTGTTATTTATACCGGCTGTCTGGTCATACCTACGCACATTGCTTTGAACCTTCGTGGACGACGGAACATAGGATTATATCACTGGACCTTTGACACTACGTAGGATTACATAACCCAGGACTTATTCACTTACCAAAGGATTCTATAGCTCAGGACTTACTTACTTACTTTAAGTCCTTTACAACTGGCCAAGGATGGCGGTCAGAAACTTAACAGGAGGTCCATACCTTTCTCAGGTTCTCTATCTTGTTTACTATGATGCTAAAATCCAGTGCGTTGGCCAGTATGCCACGGAACTCTCCGAATTAGTTTGGTTTGGTTTGTTTTGTTTTACGGCATATCAACCTCAGTGGGTCATTTAATGTCGATAAAGTTTTGAAATAAATCAATTCTTAATGGATAATACAATTTTTTATGAATACAATTTTCTATTTAACCCATAGATGGGACCCTAACAGGTATTACCACTCTGGGTTAGAGTGGACCAGGGAGCAATGTTGATGAAGGGGTGCTCCACATTCCCCAAACCTCCAGAATTGGAACCCCACCATCAGATAGAGTTTAACGTCATTCCCAGGACATGTAGACCCGCAGCCACCGCCTTCTAGCATCCATATGATAAAAGGGGGTTGGGGCTTGTCATAAGGGCAATAGGGTTGGGAAAATCATATAGGTGCTAGGGCTTGACGTGACCAGCCGATTGGTCGGAGGGGGCCTCTCCGTCTCCGAGTTAATCATGAAAGTTAATACTTTCAGTTGATGTGTTTGACATGAAGAATTTTCAGTTTTTAAATTCTTTATCTCGATTAAATTCACAAATACAATCTAATGGAATCATTCGTTTTGGGCAACTTGTATAAGTTGATAGTAAGTAAGATTTCAAGCTGGGATTTAGCTTTTTTTTTTCTTTTTTATTTTTAATTTTGAGTTACTGCACTTTATGACAAAATTTGATGAGTAGAAAATAATACAATTATATATTTGTGTATATGTAAATAACATGACAGCGTAAAAGTCCAGAGGCTGAAGAGTGGATTTGACAAAATGTTGCATTTAAATAATTTGTTGATTAAACTCAAGGCAATCATTTAGTTTTGGATATTTCAATAATTTGGCTGCAAACAAGAAGACTGTCTGTAAAAGATTGATTGGTGGAATTGTTTACATTTTGGAGTTTTCATTATTTTCTGGCAAAGTTTGAGTAGAACTCAAGTGAAATTTAATACTTGTTTAATTTGATAGTGTACAAGATTTGTGACAGTTTGTTTGTCTTTGTTTTTTGCAGTTTTTCTAATTTTCTGCACACTTTGATAGGATTCAACCATAATTGAGAACTGAAACGTACATATAAAGATTTATGTTTATACTTTTACATAGACGGAGTATTATAAATAAATAATAAATAAAGGGATTTATACCTTTAGAACATAGATTTATTTCGACATTATAGTTTTGATATGTTAAAGAGAAAAATCAACAAAAATAGAAGTGATGAGATGTCGAAATAATTTATATATATATATATATATATATATATATATATAATATTATAAAATGGATACAATAGGAACCTACTCGAGTTTCACCATATGGATCTTCAGGGTTAAATCCACTGAATTAATCGAGGTACCAATTAATCGCAGTCGAGCACACGTGTGTGCTCATTGTATTAGATATTACGTTACAAGAACGCTTGTTTATGTTTTTAAATTTCTCACTGGAAGTTATTTTTTGGTGAGGATCAAAATGTAAACAATAGATGTGAATTGATTTGTGTGATTCTTTTTACTAGAATATGGCTGTCTAATAACTGTATGGGTTATGAAGTGTAAGAGTGGTTTTATAAACAAAACCGTTGAAATTTATTTCTTTGGTTTTGTTTTGGTTAGAGAGTATAGTAATGCGCGTTGAAGTGTATTATAATTTCGCTAAATTGTTATAATAATTGAGGTTTAAGATAGATTAATAAAAACAAAAAATCAAAGGACAATGAAGGTGAATAAATGTGGTTTTGTTAAAATATGTTTAAATTTATTTATTCAAGTTTTATTTAATTTATTTTAATTGAAGTTAATATAAAGCAGATACGCGTGAAGAGGCATTATAATCTTGTTGATTATTTTAAATCATTATTACAGGGCCTGATATAAATTGAGGGTGAATAAAAATAAAATTTAATAATTTAAAAATTTAAATTAAAAAGTTAAAAATTTGAAAATTTAAAATTATTAACAGTTTATCAAACATAAATTTTAAATTACCACACTACACCTCCAAATTCAATCTTTTTCCAGAAAATATTCCACATCTCAAACATTTAATAAATAATTAATAGCTTAACATCTGTTTTACATAACCCTTAATACGTCACAAATAAACTAAAAACACGTGACAGCAAGCCCAACTCCATCTCCACACTCTTAAACTGTTGATAATTTTAAATTTTTAAATTTTAATTGTTAAATATTTTTAATTATATTTTTGGTAAATAATTTTTCTGGTGATGGTATAACATCAATTCCATAGAACGATTGCGACAAAAGCTACATCGAGAAAACACAACTCAAAAACTATAAAACAAAGGACCGGTTTTTTTTCACCTTGAGTCAGCCATCACAAAAATCGTTACTTAAGAGAACAAAATCAACATAGACAAAAGATAACTAAGAAAAAAATACACGAAAACGCAAAAATCACAGAATCTCTGAAACACATCAAAACAAAAATTCCGATCCCTATCACAACTGTGAAAACAAACACCAACTACTGTCCGGCACGTTCCTCCAACCCTGACTTTCAATTACATTGACCGCACTGTTTTAAATTCACAAGCCACCATATCCATGTTGACATTTCCCGCTCCTCACTTCTTTTTTCCATCATACATTTCAACGCATCCGTCCCCCCTTCTCCCTCTCCCTCTACCTTTTCAACATATAAACAGACTGTAGTTTCATTGTTTCAAATAAATTTTTGACGAAGCTTCGTGAATATAGCGAGACAACATATCAATTGAATGAAGTTGTTTGGGCTTTATCCGTCTTTCCTCAATTTTAATCAAACACACACACACACACACACACACACACACACACAATATATATATATATATATATATATATATATATATATATATTAAATATCATGGTGTAAATATTCCGCAACTGTAGTTTCATGCATATTATGCAATCTTCTGACGGTCAAAAATGTAAAACTTTTAAAAAAACGGTGGCTTGTTCAGCGTTTATATAACGTGAAGCGTATATATATATATATATATATATATATATATATATATAAGTATGAAAAGGCGAATGAAAACATCACACAATGCTGTTAAAGAGAAAACATCACACAATGCTGTTAAAGAGAAAACAATTTATAATATATATATATATATAATATATATATATATATATATATATATATATATAATATATATATATATATATATATATATATATATATATATATACATATATATATATATATATATACATATATATATATATATATATATATATATATATATATATATATATATATATATATATAATATATATATGTGTGTGTGTGTGTGTGTGTGTGTGTGTGTGTGTGTGTGTGTAAAGTGTAGTTATGGGTCCAACGGGGGAAAATTAAATAATTTATAAAAAAAAGGTCCGCTGAATGGGTTATGTGGGTTTTTTTTATTTTACATTTGCAAATGTAAAATAATAATAAAAAATCTTTGTTTTAAACATAATCCATTTTGCAGACCTTCCTTTTTATAATATATATATATTATATATATATATATATATATATTATGTGTGTGTGTGTGTGTGTGTGTGTGTGTGTGTGTGTGTGTGTGTTCAAGACAGCAAGCAGCATCATTGTGTAGTTCCCATGTAACTTTCTTCCAAGTGTTTTTAATGTGTTTTGTTTAATGTCCAAGTGCTGCTGGCATGGCTACAGATTGGAACACTTCTCGCTTAATCTTATAAAAAGTAACAGATTTCGATATAATTACTCTATATCAGTCGATGCCTTTCCTAAGCGTATATTAACATTACTTTTTGTGGATGAGATATTGCTACCAAGATATTTGAACTGGTCTACTAATTTCAGTTGTTTGCCATCCAGTGTGGATATGTCTCCGTCTTGTTTAAAACAAATGAATTCAGTTTTATCTGTCTTCTCTAGGCTATGCAGATGTGATTCCCTTGTGCAGGTGTATTTGTGAAAAACTCAAGATCATCTGTGTAGTCTGCATCTGTGATAGTTTCTGCGAATATCCTCTGCTTCTTGTCTTTTTTTAGCGTGACATATTTTTCATTCGCTAGGTTTTAATTTGTTTTGTTTTTTTACATCTCGTACTTTTCTGAAATAACTAATAACAAATATTGATCTTTTTTTTTTTTGTTTCTTTGAATTAAAATTGACCTTGTGATACATCCTGTCCGTGAGGCAAGGTCTGGGTCAATATATATGATGAAAACGAACTCCTCGCTAAGAAATACTTCATTTTCCTTAGGAATTTTCAATAACTTAAATGCTAATCAGTTAAAAACAGACGCAATGTTTGATTTGGCTTTCATGGGTTCTTTAATTTCAAAGGAATATTTTTAGATAAGCTGAGTGAGGGGGTCATACCTTTCCCATGGGTATTAGTCCAAATGTGAACATAATAGCATGACTGGGTTTCAAACTTCCTTACTACAATGCCGAAGTCCAGCACATTAACCACTGCGTCCCTCAAAAAATAATAATGGTTGGCTGGTTGATTGATTTTAACAGCATATCAACCCATCTGGGTTATGTCATGCCTAGCGGTTAGGAAGTAATATATGTTGAGTATCTATATTTAAACTTCTGTGGTAATTGGTTTTAACAATGTGTTAGCATCCTTGGGTATCATGTCGTATTGATTAGGTTCATGTCTATATTCTATGGTATAATTTTATTTCCTTTAAAAAGGACAGAAGGTCTTCTATGTTGACTTTTTCAAATAGATCTTTCATATTGTTTGCATTAAAATAACAGTTTCTAATGTGAGCAAAAAAACCTGCATTCCATCAATAAGTGTTTAACAGTCAAATGTGTTTGACATGTTTCACATTGTGGTTGTTGTTCTTGTTTGAGTATATAGGAGTGCGTTAGTCTTATGTGACCAATGCGTAATCGAGAAAGTAGAACCACAAATGTATGTATTTATTATTTGTTACTGCACTTTTTGTTCTTACTTGGGGCGTTGGTTTGAGGTAATTGTTTTAGTTTTAGTTTTCTTACTTTTGGGGCATAATTTGACGTGGAGAACCGAAAGCAAGAAATTTTAGGGTATTTGAATAATTTGCTTTTGTACACTGTCCTTAACTTGGCTTTTTTAAATGTTGATGTTTTATGCTTTTCTGGTATAATTCGATGAGCAGAACCAATAAATACATCTATGTTAGGATACTGATGAATATTTTATCGCTCAAGATTTAGGGATGAACGTAATCTCGGTGTTATTCTTCTATTTTGATTCTTTTGTATAAGCGACGTTCATCTCTTTCTGCTCAGTATAACTCTTCATCAATTCATTACCCAATTGCTAGTCCCTTGTATTTTATCCTCCCTCACTCATCCACAGTTCCTACCTTGTAATAGAACAACTTAATTAACGAATACAATACATTTCCTTTCAAACTCTTTTTAGTATTGTTGATGATTTCTAAATTTTCTCCTTTTATTAATATCGTTTTAATTCTATATCTAATTTCCCCACGGCATTTGTGGGTTGGTTTGTGTGTTGTTGGTTGGTTGAATTTTATTGGAGGCCATGGTGTAATGGTTCGAGTCGTATGAAATGGACTTGTCGACCCGAGTTCAAATCCTGAAGGAAGCTACTGTTCACATAGGGCTAATACCTTGGGAAAGCTATGAATCCAAATACTCTCCCTCCAGCTATGGGTAAATATTAGGACAGACTGGACACTTTAACCTTGGTTAGGTAATAAGTCTAGAAGAATGAAAACTCTGAATTCAAACCTGTTAAACTCTGTCTGGGGTTTCACACTCAGTCCTAAATAGTGATCTATTTCAGTAATTTTTTTTTTAATTAAAACTTTTTACGGTATGTCAACCTTGGGTTATTTATGCCGATGACGTTTTTGATTTATTCATTCTTGTTGACCATTCAATAATTTTTGTAAGACTAATTTTTTTTAAATACATTTTAACTCATTTTTATGTATTTAATACATAGATTGGACCCTAACAGATACTACCAATCCGGGCCAGAGTGGGCCTGTGATTAATGGCAATGAAGGTGTGTTCCACATTCACCAGATTTATATAAACATATATGCATATGATATACTAAATATACATGTATATGATATAGTATACAAGGTATGTCAACAATTATCGAGATTTTTTCTACTTTTTGACACACCTTGTATTCTGAAAAAAAAAACGTTGCATTCATTATTCATTTCTATCAGCTTTAAACTTGGTACGTTTTAACACACATTGTACTCTGAAAAATAATGAATGGAATGTTATTTTTTCAGAATACAAGGTGTGTCAAAAAGTAAAAGAAAAAACTCGATACCTCTTTACACACCTTGTATATATATTTGTATATAATATATTATATATATAATATAATATATGTATATATACATAATATATATATAATATATATATATATATATATATATATATATATATATATATATATATATATATGCATAATATATTTCAGATTTTGCTGTAAGATTATGTATTCTTATTATTTATTGACGTTTGCATTTATATTTTTCTGTCCATAAAAGTTGAAAGCAATTAGATACAACCACAGCCGTTGTGTTGAATTTTTCATTAAATTTCTGTTATTTAAATTCGCTTTCCCAAATCTTTCTATCAATCTTGAAGTAATCTTTTATTTCGCCGGTTAATCAGCATAGATTCTTCAATTTTATTCTGGTCGCATGTGTTTTCGTCCTTGTTTTATGTCCTCATGTCTGACAAAATCATGAAGAATTTAATTGCAAGCTTAAATCGTTTATGTAACAATAACAAAAGCTTCAATTCACAAATCCAGACAATACGAGGCGTGGATGATTAGCAATTTGAGCAAAAACTTTATTATCAAAACGATAAAAAGTTGGATACTAGTCTTAATAATTGATAGAATAATGACAATATTTCATCTCAGAACAGCAGAAAATTGTTGGCTGCTTATTTTTGTTTCTTTTTCTTTTATTTTTTTTCTTTCTTTCTTTATTTTTTTTTTTTTTTTTTCTTTTTTCTTCTTTTGTTTCTTTTTTTTCTTTTTTTTTTTTTTCTTTTTTTTCTTTTTTTGTTTCTTTTTTCTTTTTTGTTTCTTTTTTAATTTTTTCTTTCTTTTTTTTTTCTTTTTTCTTTTTTGTTTCTTTTTTGTTTCTTTTTTTTCTTTTTTTGTTTCTTTTTTTTTTGTTTTCTTTTTTTCTCTCTTTTTCCTTTTAGATTTTTGACATAGTCATCTTCCTACGCATCAACATTATCTCTAATAAAAAGAAAGGTGATTGTCAGTGTGTCAATTTTCATCTTTACTGTTAAAATCCGTAGCCGATCATATGCAAAACTTGAATTCAGGTCGACTCCGTGAGGTACTTAAAAACATTCCAGCACGAATCCGGACCGCTATCCTGAAAGTGTGTGTCCCCAAGTTTTAATTACTGCGATTATATACGAGTCTTTTTAGGGGGTGGAGGGGTTGTGCATTTTCTGTATTTCCTACAGGCTGGTATAGCCCGGTATCTTGTTAACGTATTTATCTGTTCTTTTCTTGATCATGCCCAGTGCTCCTTTTTTGCTATTTCATTCCTTGCTAGTTGTTCAAACCAGCGTTAGCTGGTGATATTTCAGTGGAGTCTGAATGACAACAAGTCTCCTCGGTTCCCGTCAGTTTACTATCCGATCTGAACAATGATGTTGTTTCGATGATCCTTTCATGTCGTAATCAGAAGCCTTCACGGAAATTTGGACCAGACTCTTTACTTAATCTATAGGGAGTAGAATCTGAGAAAGGCCGGAGGGAATATCGACCGACATATTGTGTATATTACAAGAAAGTTGACGACAACAGTCTGAAAAATCCAAATTATCAAACCTCATATAAAAAATTCAGACATTATTATTATTATTATTATTATTATTATTATTATTATTATTTGACTTAATAAGAGTTTTTCATACCCTACTTAGCTTGATGCTGAGTAACAGCAAGTTTTCTCAGGTCCCCAATACTTTTCTGAGTATTCTAGCCGATCGTACCAATGATGTTGTTTGGTTAGTCTCGTTTCTTTCTCTGATTTCCAATCCAAGCAAATCCTTTTCCAAAACCTTGAGACTGTTCTAAGGTCATCACTTACAATTGATACAACTTTCCACAGTTTCCTTTTTTCTGTTCTCTGGCAGGGCCCAACTATTTGTTAATCATTTTGATTTCTTTCATTTTCACTCGGGGCGGCAAAACCCACGAGATGACAAGTTCTCTTAGATTATTATTATTTACTCCTTTTGAGTTTTCACATCAGCATTAGCTGATGGTCATTCACTGGAGTCTGAGTGACAGCAAGTCTCCTCGGGTCTCCAGGACTCTTCTGAGTATTCCGGCAGTAGTGCAGTGTTCTGACTGGTTTCAATCCTTCCTCTGATTTTCCAAACTTTCCAAACCCTTTTCCAATCCTTTTGAGACCGTTTCAAGTGCACCAACTACAATTGGTATTACTTTGACTTTCATATTCCATAACTTTTTACTTTGACTTTCATATTCCATAACTTATTATTATTATTATTATTATTATTATTATTATTATTATTATTATTATTATTATTCAGTTTTCACACCGGTCGTAGTCGGTGGTTCACTGGAGGCTTAGTGACAGTAAGTCTCCTCAGATCTCCAGGAGTTTTCAAACCGATCTTAACAGTGCTATAGTTTGGATGGTCTCGATTCCTCCTCTGATTTCCAGTTTACCCAAATTCTTTTCCAGACCTTTGGAGACCATTCCAAGAGCACCGATTCCAATTGGTACGACCTTCACCTTAATCTCCCACAGTTTTCTCACTTCTCTGGCAAGGTCCAAGTATTTGTCTATCTTTTCGCTTTCTTTCGTTTTCACTCGGAGTCGGTCGGCATGGAAACATTACGAGATATCAGGTTCTCTTCTTCTTGTTAATCAATACTAGGTCTGTTCTCCAGGCCGGGATTAGATCATCCGTCTCTAACTCGAAGTCCCAGCGAATGTTTTGCGTCTCATTCTCCAGGACATTTTCAGGCTTGTGTATATACCATTTATTTATATGGTGAAAATTGAATTTCTTGAACAATTCCCAGTGGATCACCTTTACAACCGAGTCGTGCCTAGTCTTGTACTTTCCTTGTGCTAATTTGCTAAATTCGCTTATTATATAATTAACCGTTTCGCCTCTGTTTCCACACATTTTGGACTTTCTATTCTGTCGCGTTTTATCTATTTTTGTTATATAGTTAGTTCTTATGGCATTGTGTTGTGTTGCGATTATAAGAGATTCAGTTTCTCATATATGTTACGTCAATTAAAACCTGAATGCCAATTCAAAACTTTAGTGGAAATCTTGACAGAAATATTTGAATATGGTGTCATCTATAAGAGAATAATTAGCCAAACATAATGACAGAAAATTTGTATTGTTAATGAGAAACATCACAATTTTCCTCCCCCGTCTCTTGTGAAAGAATAATATTCCAATTAGGCAGACCAATGATAGATCCTTCCTACCCGGCTTGTGGATATCTAGTTCCAAATATTAAGGTTACTTGTCTCTTCAAACGGTAATGGACCCTGAAAAATGGTAGTGGTGCTAGCGGGGGAAAGATGTCAACTGTTCGTCATATGAGGCCGTGTATCTTCACCTGCCTTGACCAGTTTGTATGGAAGACCAGTAGTTGCCTATGCAACATCTCCCCGCTACCTAATCTGACTTTTATCCGCTAAGTTAGCTTATTATACGTGGAAGAGGCCTATCCTTGCAGAAATAAACCCTCCCGGGCACTCCTTAGATCTACTAGTAGCAATAGGACACATCGGCTTGAGAGGCCCTGGCAGTAGCAACTATGTTCTATTAAAAAGGTTTGATTTTGTTTCTTCATGGGTAATTCAATTCCAAAACCATCCTTTCAGATGAACAGTAGTAGTATTATTTAACCTTGAGATGGGGAATTAGGGTTCTCATACTTGTTCCAAAGGTATTAGTCCGAAAATGAACATAATAGCGGGACTGGGATTCGAACTTACGACGATTTCGGAATCCAAAACGTTACATACTACACCGACGAGACTCCCTCTATATCTAAAAGATTAGGATTTTCTTTATTTCATATCAATTGATTAATTGTATTTAAAACTCTATAAAAAAGCATTTAATAAAAATTTTCTTTTTTAATTGCTGTTTTAAATTTTATTCAAGGTTGTTTTTTTTAACTTTCTAACTTAAAAATGTCTTGCACAATTTGTTTTAAATCTTCATATTTCAAATTTATGTAAAGACAGACAAAAGCAACAACTGTCAAGACATATTTTGTGCAATAAGATAACTAGCAAGACATGTGGATAAACAAGAGTAGGATAATTTAACTATCACAACATTTGATACGTATACTTAAGAGCTATTGCTATAGTTCAATGCATATAAAAGCATCATAATCTTGATTACTCTCTCTCTCTCTCTCTCTCTCTCTCTCTCTCTCTCTCTCTCTCTCTCTCTCTACTTACCTACCTATCTATCTATTTATCTTTCTCTCTTTTTTATATTTTTCTAATGTGTAGCATGTCGTTTTTCTTCCCTTTCTTTCTTCACAATAAAACGGAATGTTTCTTTATTCAACTGGAGTGACAACACCATCTCTCCCATCTAGCCCCTATCAACTCCCAAACTACGAAGCTTCTCCGAATCGGAGGTATTACAGTGTGAAACACCTAGTCTACCAGCGTATTAATATTAATTCTTAATTGTTAAACTGACTTCGGCAAATGTTGACATGCCATAAACACCAAGCGACCAACCTCTAATAACTCTGGCTTTTAAAATGCTTTAAATTAATTCGATGTGCTGTTAACTGTCACATTATTTATTTATTTTTGTTAAACTTAAAATAACAAGAGGGAATTAAATTTTACTTTTTCCTCTATTGATTTTCAATTAAACCAAACAAAAATAACTTTGCAGATTTATCTTAAAGTGTCTCTCCCTCCACTGTGGTCCTACCGAACAACCGCTGACAGGGGCTCTCGAACGTGTCACTTATTTATACTGAAACATCGCTACATTAACACCCCTGCCGTATTTTGTCTTGCCTGGAGGATACTAGAGGGACGAATGCGGCAAGGGACCAAACCTCGTTGTAGTTTGGCGAGACAAGAAGGCTTCAAAGTGTGGGGTAAGTTTGGAACCCCTTTTTATCCAACCTGATTTCCACAGGTAGGTTGTGACACAAGGTCGAAAGTATGTGGCCTCCAACGAGAATCCCACTTGCTAACCATCACACCCCAGTGGGACGCCCAATGACACCGTGGAGAGGTAGACACTAGTGAATCAATCCAAGCAATATATACATTTACCAACCCCTCCACACGAGCAAGATGCGACACAAGGTCAATTTCTTCAGCGGAGTTTAACAGGTTTGAATTCAGAGTTTTCCTTTTCCTAGACTGGTTACCAAGCCATGGTTAAAGAGTCCAGTCTGCCCTGCTATTTACCCATAGCTGGAGGGAGAATTGGATTCATACCTTTCCCAAGGGTATTAGCGCCATGTGAAATTTCAACAGCTTCGTCCAGGAATTGAACACGCGTTGACGAGTCCATTTCCTACGACTCTAACCATTAGACCACAACCTAAGCAATATGGAGATTTTTAGTTTTTATTTCTGTTTTGTTTTTTTTTTGTTTTGTTTTTTTTGGAGGGGGTATAGCGGTATCGGGCTTTGAAATTAATAATTTATGCTGTGAATATCAATAGGGAAGGTTGGCAATAGATTGTCATGATGATGATGATGATGATGATGTGAATATTCGTTGCAGAAGAAGTCGCCATTTGACTGACAAAATTAAAAGATCAGTTATCTTTTATTGAATCGTATTGTTTTATTAAAATTCATGAGAATTCTGTGACATGATTCTGAAAAACAATGGTCATAAATTATTCAAAAGTCTTTGATATAATTATATTTACAATGTATTTATATTTTTTACGCATATTTATAGAATTCCAAAGAAAAATGAAAACAAAATATCCCAGAGTGAAAAACACCTTACTCTCATCTTACCAACATTTTTGTCAATAAGTCATTAATTTTAAAGCTTAAATATAGATTAAAATGAGACAGTATTCTCCACTTGTCGTGGTGTAATGGTTAACAAGCTAGCCGCGCAGATTCCCTTATATATGAAGGGCTAGTTATATTTGCTTTAGATTAAATAAAAAATCCTCACGTAAAAAAAGACCTTGTGTCAATCCGATCTGGTGGGATGTCAGGAATATATTTTTCACCATTAAATTACCTTCCTTAATAGGGAAGATTTTGAAAATAATACTTGTTAAAAATTAAATTTTCTTATTTTCATCTTTAGAGTCTAGACCCATTGATATATTTATTTTCTAAGCTAAGCTAGGATGTGGCACAAGGCTACATTATGGGGCGCCTAGTGAGAATCAAACTCACTAACAATGGTCTGCGAATCTAGCTTGTTAACCACAACACCACATGGGTGCCCAGACTAATTATTATATCTAAGTTCGTGGTCGTATATACTGTACGCCCCAAAGTGGTGTAATGTTTAACAAGCTGGTCTCGCGAATCTCTTACTGCTGAATAGAGAGTTTGATTCTCGCTTGATACTTCATATCTGTGAACCTCTGCCACTTTCTAAACTTGATGACTGGGCAAATATCTACGTTTATATGTACTACGATGGCCGTAAAGTTTATGACATTTTGAAACAATATATATATATATATATATATATATATATATATATATATATATATATATATATGCATTCGCATCTGATGAGTCGGGAGAGTTAGACACTTTGTCTAAGCTCCCTGAAATAGACTATAAAGCTAAATCTCTAAGTCTTTTGTTATTTCTTTACTTATACTGAGCTATATATATATATATATATATATATATATATATATCAGTCGGTAGAGCGTTCGGCTAAAAACCACAAGGTTCCTAGTTCGATACCGACCCTCGCCAACTCAGTGTATGAGTAGCAGTGTAAAGAGATGATGGTAGGTGTGGCACTCCACCCCAGACGCAAAAAAACATCTCCCTGGTCTAGTGCTCTTGAAGAGTTGATAGACTCCCTCGCTGATTGGCTGATACCGATTTTAGGCCACCCCGACGACTTATATATATATATATATATATATATATATATATATATATATATGTATATATATATAATGAGTTTGTATGCCTTGTGTAATTGTTATCATCGTAGGAAATGGACACAGCGAAACAGACGAGTTCAAATTCTGGACGAAACTGATTTTATTTCAAATAGCACTAATATCCTTGGGAAAAGTATGAATCCAACTATTTTCCTACACCTATAGGTAAATAGTAGGGCAGATTGGAATCTTTAACCATGGTTAGGAAACCAGTCTAGAAGAAAGACCACTCTGGATTCAAACGTGCTAAGCTCCTCGTAAGAAATTGACCTTGTGTCACATCTTTCTCGGGCGTTGGTAAAAATGTATTTTGTTTAGATAGATTCATAGACTTCTTATTTAATCATCAAAGTTTCTGCTCCGTTAAAGTTAGAATAAATCGTGTATTTTATCATAAAAGAACGATATCGGTTTTTATTTATTCTTCGATGAGTTTTTCCTAATTTTGAAATCGTTGAAACAACTGACAAAATAAAAAAATGTATTTCTTAAACCGAAATGGGGTCCGGAATCAAAATGCTTGGGTCGCAGATTTTAAATTCAAACACTAGGATTTCATTTATATGTTATTGTTCAATATTTAATGTTATGCACTACGTTTCTCTTTGTATCTCTGCGATTGGCTCTTATATAAGACAATCTGCTCCACCTGGATAGACATATAGATATTAACAACTCTGATGGATCGATCAATAGATAGCTATATAGAACACATAAGAACATACTCAGATAAATAGATGTATACATAGATACTTACAGGCAGATAGATAGATACTGAAAGACATATATAGATAGAGGGGAACACAAAATATATATATATATATATATATATATATATATATATAGAGATAGAGAGAGAGAGAGAGAGAGAGAGATACAGACATACCAGTTTAAAAATGAACGTGAAATTCTGGGGAAGCCAGCTAGTGTAGCTGTAGTGTTAGAATGTCCGCCTGTCAGCCTGACAGGTAGGGTTTGAATCACGTACAAAGCACTGCCCTGTCTATAGCTCTGCTGGTGAGGCCTTATGGGCTGAAATGTACATACAGAGATGACTTTTTCTCGATTTGTTTACGCTTTACATTTAAACCGATATGCACGCCTAATTCATTTAGTTATAATTAATTAATTAACAAAATTAGGTATGATTTAATTAAGCACATAATCTACCACATATATAGATGTATATATATATATATATATATATATATATATATATATATATATATATATATATATATATATTGGTTCTTTTATACGAAATCTGCATTCGATCTCTTAGTCCAGGAAAAACGCCTTCGTGTTGATTGATTCATCTCGAATTTACCTATAAATTTATATACTGTTTCTGTTGCATGATCCTTAAAATTGTCAGTTTGCAAATTGAAAGACTTTCTGAGAGCCATTTATTCTTAAATATAAAATATTCTTATTAAAATTTCACAAGTCATTTGTAAGACATGCAGGAAACTACAGCATTAGTGTCATAATTTTCCGTAATCCACGCTATTCGTTCAACTGCACATTTTCCCAGATAAACCCCATCGAGTGTACATTTTATATCCATCCAGGCTATCTATGTATTCTAATATGTTTGTATCTATATATCTATCTATATATCTATCTATCTTGGTCTCCTTCTATCTATCTATCTATCTATCTATCTATATATATATATATATATATATATATATATATATATATATATATATATATACATTTGTTACTATCTATCTATACATCAATATATCTTTGTATGTAACGATCTATCAATCTATCTATCAATATATATATATATATGTGTGTGTGTGTGTGTGTGTGTGTGTGTGTGTGTGCGTGTCTGTTCCTCCTATCTATCTATCTATCATATATATATATATATATATATATATATATATATATATCTGTGTCTGCTGAAGTCCCGGTTTCGATTTCTGTCGGAGGAAATCGTTAGTATATACCGCTGATGAGACTTAATAAAGTCGAAACAGTCTGTACGGTATTCTACACATCGAACCATCCTTTACTGGGATTACACTTGTCAAGTTCATTTTCTATAAGAAAAAGTATCGAATTTTATGCGATACATGCGTTGTAAGTGCCTTCAAGTAAAAATGTAATATATATATATATATATATATCAATCCGTGTCTTTTGGTATCTATCTATCTATATGAGTCAGTTAGTATCTATCTATCTATTGATCGATCTATCTAAGTCTGGTAATATCTATATATCTAACAGATTGTCTGACATGAGAAGACTGGTTAACATTTGTAAAGTGACGTCTTGTGGGATCCTTTTCAAGAGATTTACACAATGAGAGTGATTGTCTGTAGCTGAGTGACACATTAATATCAATCATTTCTTAAACTGACGATCATTGATATTGTATTATGTTCCTTTCGGCTGAATGTCAAAATTACAGAATATATCATTTTTTTAGGACATTCTTTTGTTTGTACAGTTACCAGTTTTTGAACCCGGTGTTTTTGCATAATTCATATTGTTTGATTGCTCCTAATCTGTCAATCTTGTTTTTCTTTATCCTATTTTTATTCGTTTTGCATTTAGATAAGCGGTTTACTGTTTCATCTTTCCCAACATAAAGCGGCATTTACTGTTTTGGAGAATTCTGTCTAGTTTTGTATTGATATAATGGGTATTATTAATTCAGATAAAAAAAACATCGCATGTGCATTTTATATGCAGCCAGACATTTCACAAAAACACAATAGAAAAAAATTATCACTTTTCCACAAATATTTTTTAGACGCACACGAAGTAAAATTCTAAGAAATTTTTTAAAGAGAGAGTTCCTCACTGCACCATCGTATAAGAACCGTTTGTTAAAATTTAGTAATACACAATATAGAGTTCTTTTTTTTTTTTTCAATTTTACCCCATTCAGTAATAATCCTTCCTTTAGATTTTATTAAAGACCAATCAGAATCTATTCTTCGTTTTGGATTCTTCTAATAAACCATCTAATTAATTTTGAATTCTACCCCGCAAAAGAATATCCAGTATATTTTATTAAAGACTAATTATAATCTTGTCTTTGTTTAGGATACGTCGAACAAATATAATTCATTTTACCCCGCAAAAGAATATTTCCTCCAGTAAATTTTATTAAAGACAAATGATAATCCTTTCTTTTGTTTCATTTTGAATTCTACCCCAAAAAAGAATCTTTCTTCTAGTAGATTGTTAAAGGCTAATCAGAATTTGATCTTAATTTTGGATTTTTCAAAGAAATCTACTAATTTTAAACTATCCATTCGAATGATTCCATTTTTCATCTACAGTCATAAAAAGTTAAGTTGGCGGAGTGGCTTATTGTCGGTATTTCATTCTATCCCCTTTTTATTAGTGCGAGACCAGGGAGACTGTTTTTGTGTTTGAGGTGGAATGCCACATTTGCAGTAAGCTCCAAAATTTACCACACAGATTCAAGCTGTGCTACTCATACGTTAAGTTGACCAGGACCGCTATCGTATCCAGAACCTTGTGGTTCGTTAGGTTGATGCTTTACCGACTGAGATAAACCTGCCATTTTTTCTGAATCAAAAACGAATACATTAGATATGGATTGGTGTCCATTTCCTTAAATTCATCTTCTTTAACATTCAGCAATAATTTCACAACATTTCCTTCGGTTTGTAAATGATATACCATAATTGCACGAAGCAATACATAAATGATGAAAAGTTGTAAACACTTCTAAGATTTCGCTATTACGCTGATTATGAACTTTTAAATTAGCTTAATGTTTACTCGGAAAATTGCCTATAACCAACAGAATTTCCGGTTTTTTGATGAACACACTTTTAACTAATAAATTTTCTTTATTCCTTTTTAATTTTTTTTTTTTTTTTTAGCTAACACATATTTTCGGTCATTTAAAATTTTGCCACAGTCTCAAAGACGTTCTACGCGTCGAAAATCTGACTGAATACTTAACGAAAAGAAATAAGCATTGAATATATATTTATTTCTTCATTTAAAGATATTGGTTTTTACTGTCTGATAAAACTCAAGTCCATACAATATATATATATATATATATATATATATATATATATATATATATATATATATATTAATGATTTTTCTCTGTTTATGTTGATGTGTCTCTAAAAAAGCAAAGGAAATCAAGACTTATCTGTAGGATATAATGTTGATGTCTTATTTTTCTCTTTTCCCTTCTTTCTTACTTCCTTTTTTTTTTTTAACTTTGCAGTCTTTCCTCTTCTCGTAATGGTGTATCATAGTTTTTCAGTCAGTGTTAGAATCCTGGAAATATTTTGAAACGATGGTAACAAAAGCAAGAATTTTCACTGTTAATCAATTTACAGTGAACCTGTCTCCCTTCACTTTGATTCTCACTGGGTGTCCTAATTTCTTCCAACGTAAACTAAGCTATATACTGTGGTACTTTGACTTACTTGTGCCTCAATTTACGAGTTTTTCTAGTTACGAGCTGTCACTATTTTTTGCTTTGTGTTGTGAGCTAAATTTGAGGTACAAACGAGCTTTAGATATGCTTATGTTAATAATTTCACTAAAAATATTTAAGATTCCAAATTCATTACTTCAAAGAAAATATTATTTAGAAGAAAATAGATATTAAAATATATTACACTACATAATTCATCACTTTCTATTTTATAATATTGTTTTACATACAATACAGTGTTAGTTTTCCTATTTTTAAAAACTAACAAAAATTTAGGTTGTCTTTTTTTGAGAGGTGGCTAAAACGGATTATTTCAATGGGGAAAATTGATTTGATATGCGAGGAAATTAAGTTAAGTCAACGTACCAGTGTAATTTCATACATGCCGTAAAAGCAAGTAAAACACTAATGAAGCATTCCTCGGGCATTCTTTGTTAATCAATCTTAAGCTTAAACTGATTAAGATCAAACAGCTAGTAGATAAAACCGTTGGTTTTATTGTATTCATTATATCTAATTAACCTGGCAGTCGAGAGTTCAGTTTCCCTGGTCTACAGCTTAAAATTAGTTTTGTTTTTTGTTGGTTTTTTGCACTCTGTTATGTATCAAATTTGGTAACCCACAGAAAGTGAACTTGGCTACGCGAGTTCAAACCCTGAACAAGCTGTTTCATTTTCACATAGCTATTATCTATGAGAAAGGTATGGATCCAGCTATTTTTGTCATTTTTATTTGATTTTGAATATCTAGGGTGATTCTATGGATAGGGGTTATGAATCACATTCCTTGTACTCTTATATCTACATTTTTCTCTAATTGATTCTAAAGTTGTTTGTTTTTTGTTGTTTTTTGTTTTTGTTTTTTTGTTTTTGTTTTTCTTGCACACAATTATATATCAAATCAATTAAACGTTTTAGCTCTTTAGAGCAATCGCCAAGAAATCACAAGATTCCGAGCTCAATACCGGTCCTTGTCAACTCAGTCCACGACTAGCAGCTTGGGTAAACTGATCTGTGCGGTTAAGGGGAGAGTGTACTGTAGGTGTGGCGCTCAAGATCAGCATAACAATCTCCCTGGTCTAGCACTAGGGAATAGACTTCCTCGCTGTCCGGCCACTCCTCCAACTTTATTTTATTTACTTTTTTATATAAATCCAATAGACTCGTTTTACTTTCAAAAAATATGTATACGCTGGTTTATGGGTTTTACGGCATGTCAATCCTTGTTGGGTTATTTTATACTGAAGACATTTCGTTTTATTTATTCTTGATTGGTATTGAAAATTCTTTTTTTAACTCAATTTTGTAAAGACATTTTTGTTTACTCATTTTCTTCTATTCAACTCATAGATGGGCCGAAATCTGGCAATACCAGTTCGAGTCAGGGTGGATCTAGGATTAATGGCGAGGAAGGTTTACTACACACTCCCCAGAGCTCAAGAACTAGAACATCACCATCAACGTCATACCACAACATGTATAGATTATTCATCGCGAAAGAAAACACATTTTTGAAATGATCGTCTCAAAAAGGTGAAACGATTCTTCTTGTCGGCAACGGGGCTAAAAAACAAAAATCAAATTAGCCCATGTTTGACGCATCAATAAGCAAACAATAAAATTGCCAATCGAATAACGAGGCCATTTTCACCGTTTTAAATTTGATTAATCAGTCGCCAAAAACATACCCCGCTGCGGAATGAGAAATAAAAATCGGCTGAAATGTTTAGAGACGTTTCTGAAACGTAAAATGTAAAACATATGGCTTTGGCTTTTTTCAGCTAATAAGATTTCTCGAATAAATTTAGCGTCTCTGTCAACGTCCTGCTTGCAAGTCTGGTCAATAATTGATTCAAACACAAATAATCGTAAATTCCGTGTAAGTGAACATGAATGAAATGTGGTCGGTGTTTGAGTGGCTGGCAAAAATAAACAACGCACTAACAAAAAATATAAATGTAGATTTAGAAACGTCTTTCAAATGGGTAATATTTAGAGAGGAAGGAAAATGTACGGGTCGATGATACAAAGCAAAATAGATATTCTGATTGTAAAGAAGAAATATAGAACACAATACCAAATAATATAAAATCGGAAGATTCTGACTCTGAACTGTTTTTTTTTCTTCTATTACACAGAATACTAAAAGATTATTAAATCGTAGCATCGTTTTTTTTTTTAATTTCATTTTCAATATTATTTATTTTAATGGCATCTCAATTCGTCTACGGTTATTCTATGAAGAGTATATTTGTCGCATACTCCACTTGTATGGACTTGGCACAAGGCCTCGTTTTAACGTGGACCCACCCACAAGCCGAAGCTCATGGGCGGGAAAGAATTAAAAAAAATGCGTCCATCCCTTCGGCATTGTTGCCTGGGGCGATGGCCCCTGGGATCGACGCTATTATTTGACTCTCGACAAGTCCAGCGGCCGAAGCTCGCTGGACCCCAGGCGTTAACCGGAAAACCAAGTGTGCAATGAGTTCATAAAAAAAAAAGAGTTATTCTATGAAGAGAGATTAGGGGATAACGTGCATTGTACGTTTATATCTAAATTTTTTGTGTGTAATCGATTCTCAAGATTTTGTTTGTTGTTTTTTTGCACATTGTTATATATCAAATGTGGTGGCTCACAGGAAGTGAACTTGGCTGCGCGAGTTCAAACCCTAAACAAGTCTGTTTCATTTTCACATAGTTAATATCCATGAGAAAGGAATGAATCCATTATTCTCCTTCAAGCTATTCTATATCATTATTTTTTTGGTGTGTGTGTGTGGGGGGGTATTGACTTTAAAAGCATATCGTCTTTTCTAGGGTTATTTTATGCCGGCAGGTTAGGAAATCGCGTTCATTGTATAACTTACATCTTCATTTTTGTATAATTGTTCTTTTTATTGTAGAAAATAATATATCAAATTAATAGGAAGGTTTAGCTCAGTCGGTAGAGCTTTCGCCTAGAAACCACAAGGTTTCTAGTTCGATACCGGTCCTCGCCAACTCAGCGTATGAATAGCACAGGGATCTGTGCGGTAAAGTGAGGAGTTGATAGTAGGTGCGGCGCTCCACCTCAGATGCTAGAAAACAATCTCCTTGGTCTAGCGCTATTGAAAAGGGGATAGACTCCCTCGCTGACTGGCTGATACCGACTTTAGGCCGCCCCGTCGACTTTACTTTTACTTATTGTAGAAAATAATATATCAAATTAATAGGAAGGTTTAGCTCAGTCGGTAGAGCTTTCGCCTAGGAGTCGCAAAGTTCCGATTCCGTTCCTCGCCAACTCAGCGCATAAATAACATAGCTTCTGATCGGTGCTGTAAAGTGGATAGTTGATGTAGGCATGGCGCTCCACCTCAGAAAAATAATCTCTTTTGGTCTAGCATAAGTGAAAAGGGGATAGACTCCCTCGTTGCCCGGCTGATACCGAGTATAGGTTACTCCGCTGACTTTTTTATATATCAAATTTGGAGGCGCTTAGGATGTGGACTCAGCTACGCGAGTTCAAATTTTGAACGAGGCTGTTTGCTTGTCACATAATTAATATCCATGGGAAATGCATGAATCCATTATTCTCCTTTCAGGTATGGGTAAATAGTTAGACTAAGTTCTTTAACATTAGTATGGCAACCAGTCTAGGAGAAGGAAAACTCCTGTCCAAACATACACCATATTTATTTTTTTTTTTTTTACTTTTTGATATAAATCCAATAGACTCGTTTTGCTTTCAAAAAATGTATACGCTGGTTTATGGGTTTTAGGGCATGTCAACCTTTGTTGGGTTATTTTATACCGAAGACATTTTGTTTTATTTATTCTTGATTGGTATTGAAAATTCTTTTTTTTACTCAATTTTTTTAAAGACATTTTTGTTTACTCATTTTCTTCTATTCAACTCATAAATGGGACGAAATCTGGCAATACCAGTTCGGGTCAGGGTGGATCTGGGATTAATGGCGAGGAAGGTTTACTACTCACTGCCCACGACCAAACCAGGTTACATGTTGAGTAAAAAAAAAACAAATATATCATGTAATCTTATCTCATTCAAATAATTTGCACAGATTTTTATGGATTCATGTATTCCTATCTAATACTAATAATTATATGGTTTATAATGTTTATCTCTATTTAATAATAATCATTTGGTTTATATTGTTTATGTAACTAATAATAATGATTAATTAGAAAACATTACAGTTTAAAGTAATTGTTCTTAATAAAGAAAGATAATTTACAGTATATGGTATCAAGTATCGAATAGGAATTATTTTCAAAACAGACGTCTCCAATGTCATTCTGGCCCCTACCACTTTTACCCCTTTTGAGACTGCATAGTTGAATTTTTAGGTGAAATGCCTTTTACACCGTTATTTAATCGGTCATAGCCTAGCAACGGATCTGTTATAGTACGCTAAGCAAAACTGGCGAAAATTATATATCTAGGGCCGGGTTAGCTTAGTCGGTAGAGCGTTCGCCTAGAAACCACAAGGTTCCTAGTTCGATACCGGCTCTCGCCAACTCAGCGTATGAGTAGCACAGGGATATGTGCGGTAAAGTAAGGAGCTGATGGTAGGTATGGCGTTCCGTCTCAGATGCAAAAACTATCTCCTTGGTCTAGCGCTAGTGAAAAGTGGACTCCCTCGCTGATTGGCTGATACCAACTTTAGACCACCCCGACGACTTACTTACTTATATTTAAAAGGAAGTTTGGTATGTCTGTGTCGACGTATAAGTCCCAAACAGAAGATCTCTCTGATTCGAAATCTTTCATAAACATTAATATCCTCCTAACTAATAAATACGCCAAATTTGTTTTTTGATTTTTAATAATTAAACGATATAATTCAATAATTAAGATAAAATTAAGAAATATCTTATACTCACCCCTCCACCCCCACCAAACTTACGTCGGCATGAGTTCAGTTTTGAAGTTCCCAGACAGTAGAGTCGGTCTCTTACTATTTGATGTGAATACACTTCCTCACCCACCTCTCTTACTGTATGAAAAACAAATACAATGTTCATTTCTAAACAAAAACTACCCTCCCACACCATCTCCAGTCCTGTCTGCACAAATCGAGACCTTCTTTATCCGATCTCCTATCGGCACAATTCTAGCTTTGAATTCGCGTTGACTGGTTGCTAACTGTAATAAAAAAAAGATTCTAAAATAAATAAATAAAAACCTTCCAACGCCATTCATTCACAGGCGTTCAAACTGCTTTAAAACAGATAATGAGCATCAGTAAAAAGCAAAATAATATTACATATGTAATTAATTTATGATACATTTTAAACATTAAATTCTGCCAAAAACATTACGAAAACAGATGCTTTATCTGAAGTAAAATACGTACTATAACAAACAAGTTATTGAGATTTTAAAACAACTCATGCCGAAGTCATGTTTGTTTTATTCATTATTACTGGGTATTCAAATTATTTCTAATTCATTTTTAAACATATTTTTTAAACTCATTTTTTTCTATTTAGACCAATAAGTGGGACCTGTAGTGTTTGTACTTGGTGGCCTAACAAGTACTACCCGATCAATGTGGGCCTGAGAGTAATGGCAATGAAGGGTACTCCACCTTCCCAGAGCTCATCATTGGAACCCTAACCCTAGATTCAATTTTACCATCAGAGCCATATGGTAGGACAATCATATAGATGCTAGGGGCTTGACGTGACCAGCCGATTGATGGAGGAACCTCTCCGACGCCCGCCTAGCCAAAATAACGGTGCATGCCGATGGACTGCTCTGCAAACACCACGGATCATCATCTGCAGCCAACAGGTGGCCCAATTGGAAAGTGGTTTACTCAGCAGAGGTGCTGTTGGCATAGTGTACAGCCTCCGGCAATAGAGCTAAATAAATAAGGACACATATTTAAATACTAGCTCCTTTTATTTTTTACTTTTAGGGTAAAACCGAAAATGATTAAATTAAAGATTTTTATCACTTTAATGCAACAATCAATTAAGAAAAACAGCAATTAGGAACTGAATTTAAGTTTTTGTCATATGTACAAACAGTTTTTGAAAAATAAATTATATTTCAAAACACTCAAAAGTTAAGAAAACACATTCTTTTTTAAATCCTATGAATTATTTTCCTATCTCTCTAACCACTCATTACCTGGTGTTAAAAATGTGTTAGTCTGGTCATGGACCGGTACTAGTATATATATATATATATATATATAATATATATATTTATATGGTGTGTGTTGTGTTGTGTGTAATTATATATATATAAATATATATATATATATATATATTTATAATGCACTTGCAGCTGTAAAAAACAACTGTGGGAGCAACAAAGATTCATCAGATTGAGACTGTGGGTCAGACATGTTGGGGCCAAGCATCATTTACTTACAACGATGAGCAACCCCCGGCAGTATCTCGATACTACCAGACTTATTTGTTTCTGTCGATACGAGTGTTGCAAAGATCAAATTGTATCTCAATAATTAAGCTTTAGACAACTTTTATTAATTAGATTATAAGACGACAATGACAGCGTCAAATTTGATTGGAAAGTCGAGACAACATTCTTCATCGTCAAATGTGAAACGCTCATTTATTAAACTGATTTCTGTTATCGAAGAAAAAAGGAATCCTGTCTAATCTAGTGATATTTGTCATGAATACTTCAATCGATTTTAAATCATTTAGAAATTTACACAATATCAGTAACTTGATCTTAATCATTGAATTAACGATTAATTACTGAAGATTTGGTACTGTTATTTCGCACTTAATTCCCAAACTTCGTTCGTTTATCGACGTGTCATCAAGTCAATCAATTAAGATCTAATATCATTGAATCATATCTTTCTATTGATTAATTATATATATAATATATTATATATATAATATATAGAGAGGAGAGAAGAGAGAGAGAGAGAGATAGAGAATGAGTGAGAGGAGAGAGAGAGATTCGACCAGTTTGGTGGGTGAATTTTCTTATTAACCCACTTTACCCACCATACAAACACACACCCTATATGTAAAACATTTGCATTCACATGATAATATGTGAAGTTTCTTTCAAATCTCAGGAAACTCATGTCAAACAGATTAAGTTTACACCACACACACACCACACACAACACACACACACACACATAACTATATAATTTATATATATAATATATATATATTATATATAGAAGAGAGAGAGAGGAGAGAGAGTGGGAGAGGGAGAGAAAAAGAGAGGTGGAGGGAAGGGAAGAAGATATAAGTCTGATATTTCTGAATAAAGATTGTCATATCATGATAGAACATGTATATCTCAGTTAGTAACAAACTTGGAGTGTCAACGGCGCTTGTTAACACGGTTCTCGGTTGATTTGGAAATCACATAGACGAGAAATTTTTCTCTGCCACAATTCATGTATATATATATATATTATATAAATATATATATATAATATATAAATACTAATATATTATATTATATCATAAACGTTCAGAATAATCCATAATATTTGACATTTTCTAGTTGTCAATACAAAAATATCATATAACATTGCAGAATACAGAATCAAGCAACATCAAAACATGTATAATTTGTTCTCGATGTAACGAATTACCTGACTCGGACAACACATATAATAAACATTTTGTTAAGAAAGGTTATAATAATGTTTAGTGCTATTGTAGTAGACTAGTCCATGTCCTTGTAACTTAATCACAGTTTATCAATCACTTTTCACCTGAACGCACGCTACAGAACTAATCAATCACTCATCAAATCCTTTTCTTAGCCACAAACTATCATATATTATATCCCTTTCCTTAGCTTAAAAAGATCAATACCTCTCATGTCCTTGTGTGTATACTCTTCTTTTTTATTTCTATTCTTCCTCTGCCTCATCTTTGGTATTTCCCTCATCTTCTAGCGTCTGATTCGTTCTGGTGGTCGGTCGCCACTTAATTATTTCTTCTTCTATTACTAATCTAGCTCGTAACCATATGGACAAAGAGGTGACCTTTACAATTAAGCTATATTGAGACACGTGACTTTGCACCAGCCAGGCAAAACATTCCCAATTCTTTTAGATTATTCGTATTCGATGGAGCTTGTATAAATAAAGTTTAAAGAAAGGGGAGGTGCTGGGGAACGAAATTTTGGTCTCACCAATCTATTTGTCATTAAACACCAGTAGTTAGTGTTTCGTTGTGGTAAATGATTAGAATTTAAAATATTTTTTAATGGAAGTCAGTTCTCCTAACTGAGAGACTAACAAGACAGACACTTTTTCGATCCATTACTTGCTCCTAGCTTGTGCAGAATAAACAAACTTAGACAATGTCTAATATTTATACAAACATATACGTTGTATTTCTTTTCTATGTAGTATGCATTAGTGAACTTTTTTGTTGAAGTACAGTTTCAGAGGATAATACACTTTAGTTTTTTCTTAGCTCTGTAGCTTCTCTCACATTCCAATCACACAAAAATAATCCTTATAGTTTGAATTGATTTCAGTTCATGTCGATATAATCGATTTTTAAAAATCACATTCACAAGTTGTAAGGAAAAATCGATAGTATTTAAAAAAATGTAAGACTTTCTTTCAAATCAGTTTCCTTCCCCTCCTCTTTTCTCTCTTCTCGTAATCGTCTTTTCTCTTACTTTCCCCAAAAATTTTTCTTCTTCTTTTTATACTTTAAGCAATGGGTGATTGATTTAGATGGGAGCTTTGTAAATCAACAATACGGTGAACTTATATTTTGGTCTGTGAGTTACTTTTAAGCGAAAATACACACGACGCATTTTTGTTGTCAGTGTATCGGTAAACTTCTTCTAAATACAATAATACAATGTGCCAAATGTGTAGTATTTATCAATCGTTTGGCATGCTAGTACAACACAAGCTCTCTAAGTATGGAGCATCCAGTGATGATTGACAAGCTATTAAGTAGTAATGGTCAGTGAAACTAGTTTGTTAACATTACACAAATCGCCATAGCCTACGGGAGATCCCGCACACGCAGAAACACGACAAACTTATTAATGTAGGTTTTTTGCTGATCGGCCTAACTGGTGAATGTCGATATGTAGGTGGTCACTGAAGAACGTTCTTAATGAGTTCGTCTTGCTTTTCAGTATGTTTTTGTTCGTTTTAACTCGTAGGGTTTTGTGTAATAGGGCAGCGCCATCATTAGCTTTCTTCGTTTTGCTGTGCCGGGTTTGTTCAAGACAGACGCAGCAATTTCTTGTGTAGTCCATCAAACTTTTCCCGTAAGGGATTCGTTAAAGTCAAGTGGTGGCAGCGTACAGTAGCAATTATACTATGTGTCTGTAATAATTTTAGTTTTATCATATAAGTGAAATCATATTGATACATTATGTCATGAAATAGTAAGGAATTATGTAGTCCTGTAATAAGATATTTTGAATCAGATTAGAGTTTAAAATGGAGGGTGTTATTGGGGATTTCCATAACCGTTTAGGCTATGATTGAGTGATGATGAACGACTTAGTCTCCGAAAGGTGCCATTGCGGCGTGAGAATTCTCTAGTCAGATGGCAGGTGGCCAAAAGTCGCATCGCTCTGAGAGTTTCTAATTGATTCCGCTGCGGAATATGGCTTGGGGTTTTGAAATAAAAGAACTTATAAAAAAGGTCTTTCTTTATTGATTAAGTAACATAAATGCACAGATACGCAGCCCAAAGAATAAGGTAAAAACGAAGAACAACCACAAGCTCAGTCACAAGAGAAACGGCGACGAATTACTCATAGACGTAAGTGGTGGGTTACAAGAAAGGCATATCTCAATATCTCTTCTGTTTGAATTCTCTATTCCCTTCTCTCGTCTCCTCTTAATTATTATACCGAGGTGTTATAAGGGTATATATCAAGATTTCGATATAATCTTAAATCGTCAATAAGAAATCCAATCCTTTTCTATAGTACATTGACACCCTTTCTGGTAGATGAGATATTAACTGGTAAGTGAACTGTCTGCTAATTTAGAGGCTTACATCTTGAATGTGCAGCACAGAACAATGCTAAACAAGATAATGCTGTCCTCCTATTTATGACGTTGTACAAGATCTTTCGATAAAATCTGCAGACGGTCTATATACAGGCGGTTCCTCCCAGCACAAAAGAAAAATTTTCCCTTTTATGATAAAGATATGTTTTATTCCGTTTTATTGATACAATCAGCTGTGATACTCATTTCTAGTCTTTATTGACCCCCAGCGTGAATATTCATGAAATTTCATTTCAGAAATATTATGTATTTGACATTCTTCAGAATAGTGTATATAAACCAATACCACATGGACTCTTGAAACATGATTTTAGGATGGTTCGATTATCGAAGTCGGTATTGAATAAGGGAGGGGTAAGGTGGGTACATGAGGGGGTGATAGTCTTAAGGCGTAAGGTATAGGGATATGAGGAGTAATTGATAAGGTAATGTGTAATACAAGGAATGAATGATGTGTAAACTCATGATATAAGGGTACACAGCAATGAGTGGAGATATTAAAAGTTCATAATATGGTCAAGAATGGAGAGTGATTAGCAATTTGCGTGATATAAGGTACAAAACCTTGGGGTGTGATGATAAGTTCATGATTAAGGTACAAGGACATGAAAGGGTGATTGATAGTTCATGATTTAAAGACATAGGACATGAGGATTTGATTGAAAAGTTGTACTGCAAGGTAAAGGCATGAAGGTGGGATTGATAAGTTTTGTGGGCGTAAGGGATTGTTATGGAGGGCAATTGTAGTTTTGGTAACCTCAGGTAAAGGTTAATGAGGATTGATTGATAAATTCAATTTAATAGGGTCAATGACATGAGGGATATAATGAAAGTTTCATAAATGTTATATTTACTAACCTCGAAAACAGAATGGGCATACAGGATTGGGTAGACTGGTTGGTACAAGGTTAAGAGCAGTCAACCTATTATTTATCCATAGTGGGGGAGAATGATTGCTTCACTATTTTCCAGGTTATTCAGGCTATGTGAAATGCAAAATAGCCTCGTCCAATATTTGAAATTGTTGGAATTTCAGATATAAGTCAAAAACCTGACAGTGTGACTGATAAGTCATATGTAAGGGTACAAAGGACAGTGAACGCGTTCATTGACATTTCCTGATATAAGGTAACAACAGCCTGAGGCGTGATATGAAACATGAAAGGGTGATTGATTAGTTCATATGTAAGAGTAAAGACAATGAGGATTGATTAATAGTGGTGCTGCAAAGTACAAGGAATGAGTGGGGATTGATAGATTGTGCCTTAAGCGATATATGCAAGAGGGATTATTAGCGTAATGAAGGATGTAGAGTTAAATATTATGGGAATTGATAGTTAGTGTTCTAAGTAATAAAGATATGAAAGGTAATTGATAGTTGTAGATCAGGTCCAAGTGTTTACATATATGCATAGATTGTGTCAATCCGTATTTCTAGAAGGATTGCCTTTATATCACGGGCGGGATTTCCATGAATATTAAGAAAGCCGCGAAATACAAGTCACGTGGGACTGGTTGGCTCTAGTTTTATTGGACGTAGGCAGATAAGGATTTCTGCATTAGCTGAAGCTCCTTGCAACACGCGCGTTATGTTAGTCAATGAAAGTTAGTTAATAAATGAAGTAATAAATAATATGGTTTTGTGTGATGATGTTGGCACCAGACTGATTAGAAGAAGAAATTAATAAGTGCGACGACACCAAAGACGAAGTAGACGCTTAGAGATGAAGGGAAGATCACAAAGATGAGCAGAGGAGAATCGAATAAAAAAGAAAGAGTATACAACAAAAGGAATGAGAGGTAATTGATATTTTTAGCCTAAGGAAAAGGGATATAATATATGATAGGTTGTGGCTAAGTAACAAGGATTTGATGAGTGATTGTTAGTTTGTAGCGTGCGTTACAAGGTGAAGTGATTTGATAAATCGTGAATTTAAGTTACAAGGACATGGACTAGTCTCTACAATGCATAAACATATTTATAACTTTTCTTAACAAAAATGTTTATTAGTATGTGTTGTCGGAGTACAATGGTAATTGCGGTTACAATTCGAGAACAATATACTACTATGTTGTTGTGTTAGTTGATTCTGTATTCTGCAATGTTATATGATATTTTTGTATTGACAACTAGAAAATGTTAAATTACATGGGATTGATTCTGAACGTTTATGATATATATATTAAAAAAAAAATATATATATATTATATATAGTATATATAAATATTATATTATTATATATATATATACATGCAATTGTGGCAGAGAAAACTTTTGTCTTATGTGATTTCAAATCACGGAAACCGTGTTAACCAAGCGCGTTGATCAAGTTTTGTTACCCTAGAGATATAGCATGTTCTAATAAAGATATCGAACAATCTTTATTAGAATATAAAACTATATTTCTTCTCTCTCTTCATCTACTCGTCTTTTTCTCTCCCTCTCGCCATCTCTCTCTCTCTCTCTCTCGCTATATATATATTATATATATATATATATTATATATATATAGTTATGTGTGTGTGTGGTGTGTGTGTGTGTGTGTGTGTGTGTGTAAACTTAATCTGTTGACATGAGTTTTCCTGAGGATTTGAAAGAAACTTCACATATATCTTATGTGAATGCAAATGTCTTACAATAGGTGTGTGTGTAATTGTATGGTGGGGTAAAGTGGGTCTAAATAAGAAAATTCACCACCAACTGGTCGAATCTTCTTCTCCTCTCTCTCAGTCATTCTCTCTTCTTTCTTCTCTCTTCTCTCATCTCTATTAATATATATATATTATATATATATTATATAATCCATAGATAAGATATGATGTCAATGATATTAGCTCTAATTGATTGACTTGATGCACGTCGATACAACCTGAAAGAAGTTTGGAAATTCAAGTGCGAAATAAGTACCAATCTCAGTATATAATCGTTAATTTCAATGATGTAGATTCAAAGTTACTGATATTGGTGTAAATTTCATAAATAGATTTGCATCGATTGAAGTATTCATCGCAAAATATCAACTAGATTAGACAGGATTCTTTTTTGTCCTTCGATAGCGAGAAATCAAGTTTATAAATGAGCGTTTCAACTTGAACGATGAAGAATGTTGTTGACTTTCAATCAAATTTGACGCTGTATTCGTCTATAATCTAATTAATAAAATTGATCTAAAGCTTATTATTGGAGTTATTATATTTTGATCTTGCACCAGTATGACGAGAACCCAAATAGTTGGTAGTATTCGTAAGATCTGCCGGGGGTGCTCAATCGTTAGTAGTATGATGCTTGGACAAAACATGTTACCCACACAGTCATCATCTGATAATTTGTTGTTCACAGTTGTTTATTTTTTAAAAACAGGCTGCAGAGTGCTATATTATATATTATATTTATATATATATATATATATATTATATACAACACCACCCACAGTATATATATATTTATTATATATTATTTGTATATAATATAATAGTACGGTCCATGACCAGACTAAATTTTAACACAGGTAATGAGTGGTTAGAGAGATAGGAAAATAATTTCATAGGATTTAAAAAAAATATTTCTTAACTTTGGTGTTTTGAATCTAATTCTATTTTTAAAACTGTTTTGTACATCTGAAAAAACTTAAATTCAGTTCCTAATTGCTTGGTTTTCTTAATTGATTGTTGCTTAAAGTGATTAAAATTTAATTCTCTATTTTCGGTTTACCGCTAATAAGTAAAAAATAAACAGGAGCTAAGTTTAAATTGTGTCTATTTATTTAGCTCTATCCGGGCTGTACACTATGCAACATGCACCTCCTGCTGAGTAAACTTTCAATTGGGGCCACCTGTGGCTTGAAGTGATGACCGTGTGTTTTTGCAGAGGTATCGCATGCACAGTTATTTTGGCTAGGGGGACGGTCGGAGAGGTCCTCCAATCAATCGGCTGGTCAAGTCAAGCTAGATCTATATGATTGTCCTACATATGGCTTCTGATGGTAAATTGGAATTTAGGGGTTGGTTCCAATGATGGAGTCTGGGAAGTGGTGGGTACCTTCATTGCCATTAATCTCAGGGCCCACTTGATCCGGGGGGTAGTAACTTGTTAGGCCACCAAGTACAACACTACAGGTCCACTTATTGGTTCTAATAGATAAAAAATGGTTTTAAAAAATATGTTTAAAAATGAATTAGAATATTTGAATACCAGTATATGAATAACAAACCTGATTCGCATGAGTGTTTTAAAAATCTCATAACTTGTTTGTTAAGTACGTATTTTTAATTCAGTAAAGCTCTGTTTTTCGTAATGTTTTTGCAGAATTTAATGTTTAAAATGTATCATAAATAATTCATATGTAATATTATTTTGCTTTTTTACTGATGCTCATTATCTGTTTTAAAAAGCAGTTGGAACGCCTGTGAATGATGGGCGTTGGAAGGTTTTTTTTTATTTATTTTAAGAATTTTTGTTTTTATTACATTAGCACAGTCAACGCGAATTCAAAGTAGAAATTGTGGCCGATAGGAGATCGGATAAGAAGGTTGATTTGTGCAGAAGGATGGAGTGTGTGGGAGGGTAGTTTTTGTTTAGATGAACATTGTATTTGTTTTTCATTTACAGATAAGAGAGGGTGGGTGAGGAAGTGTATTACATCAATAGTAAGAGACCGACTCTACTGTCCTGGGAACTTCAAAACTGAACTCATGCGACGATAAGTTTGGTGGGGGTGGAGGGGTGAGTATAAGCTATTTCTTAATTTTATCTTATTAATTTGAATTATATCGTTTAATTATTAAAATCAAAAGACAATTTGGCGTATTTATTAGTTAGGAGGATATTATGTTTATGAAAGATTTCGATCCAGAGAGATGCTTCTGTTTGGGACTTATACGTCGACACAGACATACAATTCCTTTAAAATTAAGTAGGTAAGCTCGTCGGGGTGGTCTAAAGTTGGTATCAGCCAATCAGAGAGGGAGTCACATTTTTTTTTTTTTTTTTTTTCACTAGCGTAGACCAGAGGAGATAGTTTTGCATTCTGATGACGGAAAGCGGCCATACTACCATCGCTCTTAATTTACGCACATATCCCTGTGTACTCATCGCGTGAGTTGGGCGAGAGCGGTATCGACTAGGAACTGTGGTTCTAGCGAGCTCTAACGCTAAGCTAACCGGCCTAGATATTATATTTTGCCAGTTTTGGCTTAGCGTACTTATGAAGATCGTTGCTAGGCTATGACCGATTAATAACGGTTGTAAAAGGCATTTTCCTAAAAATTAACTATGGCAGTCTCAAAAGGGGTAAAGTGGTAGGGCCAGAATGAATTGGAAGACGTCTGTTTTGAAATAATGTTCCTATTCGATAATTGATACAATATACTGTAAATTATCTTTCTTTTTTAGAACAATTACTTTAAACTGTCAATGTTTTTCTAATGTAATATTATTATTAGTTACATAACATATAACAAATGATATTGATTAAATAGAGATAACATTTAAACTATAATTATTAGTATTGAGATAGATACATGAATCCATAAAATCTGTGCAAATTATTGAATGAGATAAGATTACTATATATTTGTTTTTTTTATTCCTCACATGTAAGTGGTTTGGTCGTGGGCAGTGAGTATAAACATTCTCCGCATTATCCCAGATCACCTAACGCCGACTGGTATTGCAATTCGTCCGATTTATGGTTGAATAGAAGAAAATGAGTAACAAAATGTCTTTAAAAAAATTGAGTAAAAAAAGATTATTCAATACATCAGAATAAAATAAACAAAATGTCTTCGGTATAAAAATAACTCCCCCAACACGGTTGAATGCCTAAAACCAGTAACGCCAGCGTATACATTTTTTGAAAGCGAAAACGGAGTCATTGGATTTATATAAAAAGTAAAAAAAAAAAAAAAATAAATAGTGGTGTGATGTTTGGACAGGAGTATTTTTTCCGCTTCTCCTAGACTGGTTTGCCATACTAGATCGTTAAAGATTAGTCTAACTATTTACCCATCTGAAAGGAGATATAATGGGGATTCATGCATTTCCCATGGATATTAATTATGTGACAGAGCAACAGCCTGTTCAAACTTTGAAACTTCGCTGTAGCTGAGTCCACATCCTAGCGCCTCCAAATTTGATATATAAAAAGATGTCAGCGGAGTAAACCTATACTCGGTATAGCGGGCAACGAGGGAGTCTATCCCCTTTGTGCACTTATGCTATATGACAAGAAAGAGATTATTTTTCTGAGGTGGAGCGCTCTGCCTACATAACTATCGACTTTACAGCACGATCAGAAAGCTATGGTAATTTACTGCGCTGGTTGGCGAGGTAACGGAATCTGGACTTTGCGACTGCGCCTAGGCGAAAGCTCTACCGATGAGTAAACCTTCTATGTAATTCTTGATATTTATTTTTCACAATAAGTAAAGTAAAGTCGACGGGGCGGCCTAAAGTCAGGTATCGAGCCAGTCGGAGGGTAGTTCATCTCCTTTTCATTCTCTCTTTGGTCTGAGCATAAGTGAAAAGGGGTTATCGATCCTCGTTGCCGGCTGATACCGGAGTGATAGGTTACTCCGTGACTTTTTTTATATATCAAATTTGGAGGCGCTTAGGATGTGGACTCAGCTACGTCGAGTTCAAACTTGAACCGAGGCTGTTTGCTTGTCACATAATTATATCCATGGAAATGCATGAATCCATGTATTCTCCTTTCAGGTATGGGTAAATAGGTTAGACTAAGTTCTTAACATTAGTATGGCACATCTAGGAGAAGAAACTCCTGTCCAAACATCACTATATTTATTTTTTTTTTTTTTACTTTTTGATATATAATCCAATAGACTCGTTTTGCGTTCAAAATGTATCGCTGGTTTATGGTTTTAGGGCATGTCAATTGTTGAGTTATTTTATGATCGAAGACTTTTGTTTTATTTTATTATTGATTGGTATTGAAAATTCTTTTTTTTACTCAATTTTTTTAAGACATTTTTGTTACTCATTTTCTCTATTCACCTCATAAATGGGACGAAGTTCTGGCAATACAGTTCGGGTCAGGTGGATCTGGTTATTTGGCGAGGAAGGTTTACTACTCACTGCCCACGAACCAGGTTATGTTGAGTAAAAAAAAACCAAATTATTCATGTAATCTTATCTCACTTCATATTTGGCACAGATTTTTATGGATTCATGTATTCTATTAATACTAATAATTATATGGGTTTATAATGTTTTTCTCATTTAATAATATCATTTGGGTTTATATTGTGTTATGTAACTAATAATAATGAATAATTAGAAAACATTTACAGTTTAAGTAATTGTTCTTATAAGAAAGATAATTTAGCAGTATATGGTATCAAGTATGATTAGAATTATTTTCAAAACAGACTCTCAATGTCATTCTGGACTACCATTTTAACCCTTTTGAGACTGCATAGTTGAATTTTTAGGTGAATTGCTTTTACACCGTTATTTAATTCGGATCATAGGCCTACAACGGATCTGTTATAGAGCGCTAAGCAAAACTGGCGAAATTATATTCTGGGCCGAGGTAGCTTAGTCGGTAGAGCGTTCCGTCAGAAACCACAAGGTTCCTAGTTCGATACGGTCTCGCCAATCAGCGTATGAGTAAGCACAGGGATATGTGCGGTAATAGTAAGGAGCTGATGGTAGGTATGGCGTTCGTCTCAGATCAAAAACTATTCCTTGTGTCTAGGCTATTTTTTTTTGTTTTTTTTTCTTTTTGTTTTTGTGAAAGTGGACTCCTCTGATTGGCTTGATACCACTTTAGACCACCCCGAGACTACTTACTTATATTTAAAGGAAGTTTGGTATGTCTGTGTCGACGTATAAGTCGCAAAAGTAAGATCTTCTCTGATTCGAATCTTCATAAACATTAATTATCTCCTACTAATAAATACGCAAATTTGTTTTGATTTTAATATTAACGGATATAATTCAGATAATTACGAAAAAATAAGAAATATCTTATACTCACGAACTCCACCCCCACAAACTACGTCGGCATGAGTTAGTTTTTGAAGTTCGCCAGACGTAAGTCGTCTCTTACTATTTGGAATGGTGAATACATTCCTCACCCCTCTCTTATGTATGAAAAACAAATACATAATGTTCTTTCTAAAAAAAACTACTCCACACCATCTCCAGTCTGTCTGCACAATCGTAGACCTTCTTATCGATCTCTAATGGACAGATTCGTAGCTTTGAATTCGCGTTGATGTTGCTATGTAATAAAAAAAGAATTCTAAAATAAATAAAAAAACCTTCCAACGCATTCATTCAAGGCGTTCAAACTGCTTATAAAACAGATAATGAGCACGTAAAAAACAAATAATATTAATATGTAATCAATTTATGATACAATTTTAAACATTAAATTCTGCCAAAAAATTACGAAACAGATGCTTTCTGAAGTAAAAATACGTACTATAACACAAGTTATGAGATTTAAACAGACTCTGGGCCGAAGTATGTTTGTTTTATTCATTATTCTGGGTATTCAAATTATTTCTAATTCATTTTTAAATCATATTTTTTAAAACTCATTTTTTTACTCCATAAAACAATGTCATGGGGAGTTCGTTTTTAATTTTAGTTATTTTATATAAAAATATTCCTTTTTTGACAACTTTATATTTTCTCTGTCCAGTCTGTCTCTTCTCTTTTCACGACCCCATACACAGGCAATATAACACATGCCACAGAGAGATAGAGATAGATAGATAGATAAGAAGATAGAAGAGAGAGAGAGAGAGAGAGAGAGAAAGAGGAGATGAGAGAGGAGAGAGAGAGGGGGTGGGAGGGGAGGGAGGTGAGGTGAGGAAGGGGTTGAAAGATAAAGTAATAGAAAACTCAGGGAACGGGCAGAAATAGAATTAAGATAAAACGATACACAAACAACGACAGACACAACAGACACATCATCACAACATACACACAAAGAGAAAAGCAAGACACACACAACAAACTCCACACACACATCACACACATTATATATATAATAGTGAGAACCGGAGAGAGAGGGGGGAATAGGAAGGGGAGTGTATGTGTGTGTGAGAGAGAAGAGGCAAGACAGATTAGTGGACTGAAAATAAAGAAAAAGAAAGAAAGACCGATAGAAATAGGGAATAAAGACAAGTGGTGGTTGGTTAGATGAGAGAGGAGTAAAGGAGGAGGGAGTGTATTATGTGGGAGAGAGAGAGAGAGAAGAAGAGAGAGAAGAGAGATCAAACACATACAAAAAGAAAAATAATCCTTTACGTATTCCCTCTAACCACTAGAATATTTATTATTTAGTATCACAGCAATGTTCTATTACAATTCCAATGCGCTTATTGTACGGTTATCGTCAAGGAAATGGACTTATGTCCGTGAGTCAAATTCTGGATGATTTTTTTTTCGTTTCCCTTCGTCTCACGTCTTTGGAAAAAACATTAACACAACTGTTCTATCCCCCTGCGATAAGTAAAATTATAATTGCATAGATTTGTCAACCCCTGTATTCTGAAGGAGGCCCCTTTTCATATCAACGGGCGGGACTTTCCCAATGGAATAATACAGAAAGCCCGCGAAATACGTGAATGTCACGTGGGACGCTGTTGGCTCTCAGTTTCAGCTGGACGTCAGAAGTTAAGATATATCTGCTTTAGCTGGTCTCACTGCACACGCCGCACTATGTTAGTTAGAGAAATATGTTTAGTTAATAAAATAAGGTTTAAATAAATAATATGTTTTGTGGTTGAGAATGTCTGGCAACAAGACTGAACCTAAAGAAGAAATGAAGAAGAAGACCAAACCAGCAAGACGAAGTCCAGACGTGAGAAGATGAACGAAGATACCAAAGATGAACAGAAGAATAATAAAAGTAAAGAAGAGAGTATACAACGATTAATGGAGTACTAACTAAGTTTCTCAAACATTGATTAGGCAACTAATCTAGAGATAAAGAAAACTCTGAAATCAAATCACCTTTATTCATCTTAAAATTTTACCTTGTTGTCACAACTTTTCTGTGGCAGAAGGGTTTGGTAAAGTATTTACAGAAAATCTACTCTACCTTAAAACACTGGATCTTTGTCATTGCCTGCCATGGCGGTTGTGGTTGGGTAAATAGATACTTGTAAAATCCTACTAAATTCTAAATTAGATCACTAATTAGGTTGGAGCCTATTCTAGTAGAGACCACCCCAAGCGTAATTCCCAGGTAGGAATTCAGTTTTTCTTACTCCTAGACTGGTTGCCTAACGAGTTTAAAGACCCCAGTCTGCCATACTATTTTTACCCATAGCTGGAGGGAGAATAATTGTACTCATATCTTCCCAAGGGTAATTATCGCTATGTGAATATAGCTTGTCAAGGATTTTAATTCGATTCGATGAGTCCATTTCTTACGACCCTAACCATTACACCACGGTCTACAATTGGCGTTTAAACACCTTGCCTATTGTAGGTATGGCCCAAATTTCACGTGTTTTTTTAACCTCCACAACCAGAATTGTTTCTGTTCAGTCGATATATCGATTTGAAAAATCGCATTCAGAAGTTTTAGTGAAAAACTGAACAACAATTTTATTTAAAAAATACAAAATTCGGAAAAAATGAATAAAAACTTAATTTTGCTGTATTATCAAAAGGGGATTAAAAAATGACATTTAAAAATTATTTGTTTTACAGTCTTTATAACGGGAATTTTAGAAAATTAAAATCTGTTTCAGTCAAATGGTGCGTTTTCCCCGTTTTTTTTGTCTTTTTTAAGATATGCTTTTTTTAATGGATTTATTTCTTTGTACAAATTAAGAAATTCATATAGTTTTGATGTGTTAATTGAAGACCTGTTCATAGGGAGAAAAAGTAAAATAAGTGATAATTACTATGTTTAAATAAAATTTAAAGAAGTGGGAAAGCGCTGTCATAACGAAATTTTAGCCATAACCTTGAGTTATTTACTAAGCTTATCAAAGAGGTGGCATAAGGCCAGAAGGACTGAGGGCCTAGTGAGAATGGAAATCTCTATCAGAGGTCTACTAATCTAGCTCGCTAACCATTGCACCACAAGAGGTGACCTTTAGCCATAGCTATATGCAGACACGTGACTTTGCACCAGCCAGGCAAAACATTCCTCAATTACATTTTAGATTATTCGTATTCGATGGAGCTTGTACTAAATAAAATTTAAAAAGAAAGGGGAGGTGCTGGAAACGAAATTTGGTCTCACCAATCTATTTGTCATTAAACACCAGTAGTTAGTGTTTCAGTTGTGGTAAATATTAGAATTTAAATATTTTTTTAATGGAAGTCAGTTCATCCTAACTGAGAGACTAACAGAACACACTTTTTTCGACCTCCATTAACTTGCTCCATAGCCTTTGTGCCAGAATAAACAAAACTTAGACAATGTCTAAATATTTATACAAACATATACGTTGGTATTTCTTTTCTATGTACGTATGCATTAGTGAACTTTTCTTGTTGAAGTCACATTTTTCAAGAGGCTAATACACTTATAGTTTTTTCTTAGTCTCTGTAGACTTCTCTCAACATTCCAAATCACACAAAAACATAATCCTTATAGTTTGAATTGATTCAGTTCAGTCGATATATCGATTTTAAAAAATCACATTCACAAAGTTGTAAGGAAAATCGAAACAACAATAGTATTTAAAAAAATGTATCGACTTTCTTTCAAATCCAGTTTCCTTCCCCCCCTCTCTCTTTCCTCTCTCTCAATCGTCTTTCTTCTTTACCTTTCCCCCAAAAAATCTTTTCTTCTTCTTTCTTTCTTTTAAGCCAATGGGTGCATTGATTTAGATGCGAGCTTTGTAATCAACAATACGGTGACTTATATTTTGGTCATGTGAGTTACTTTTAAGCGAGACAATACACACAGACGCATTATTTGTTGTCAGCCTGTATCGGTAAACATTCTTTCTAAATACAATAATACAATGTGCCCACTGTAGTATGTATTTATCCAATCCGTTGGCCATGCGTAGGATAACAACACAAGCTCTCAAGTATGGAGCATCCAGTGATGATTGAACAAGCTATTAAGTAGTAATGGATCAGTGAAAACTAGTTGTTTAACCATTACACAAATCGACCATAGCCTACGGGAGATCCCCCGCACACGAGCCAATACCCGCACAAAACTTATTAATGTAGGTTTTTTGCTGATCGGCCTACACTGGTATGTCGATATGTAGGTGTCCACTGAAGAACGTCTCTTATGAGTTCGTCTTGCTTTTCCAGTATGTTTTGTTCGTTTTACTCGTAGGGTTTGTGTAATAGGGGCAAGCGGCCATACAGTTACTTTTCTTCTATTTGCTGCTGCCGAGGTTTGTTCAAGACAGCACGCAGCATTCTTGTGTAGCTCCCATCAAACTTTTCACGTAAGGGATTCGTTAAAGTCCAAGTGGTGCAGCCGTACAGTAGCACATATATAACTATGGTCTGTAATAATTTTTAGTTTTATCATATAAGTGAAATCATATTGATACATTATTCATAAATAGTCAATGAATTATGTACGTCCCTGTAATAAGAATATTTTTGAATAAGATTAGATTTAAAATCGGAGGGTGTTATGTGGGGAATTTCCATAACCGTTAGGGCTATGATTGATTGATGATGACCACGACTTGAGCCATCCGAAAGGTGCCATTGCAGGCGTGAGAAGTTCTAGTCAGATGCGAGTGGCCTCAAAAGTCGCTCGCTCTGAGAGTTTCTATTGATCCGCTGCGGAATATGGGCTGGGGTTATTGAAAATAAAAGACTTATAAAAAAAAAAGGTCTTTCTTTATTGATTAAGTAACTAATGCACAGATACCCAGCCCAAAGAAATAAGGTAAAAAGAAAGAACCAACCCACAAGATCAGTCCAACAAGAGAAAACGGCGACCGAATTATCATCAGACAGTAAGTGGTAGGGTTTACAAGAAAGGCCCATCATCTCATCTCTACTCTGTTTGAATCTCTCTATCTCCCTCTCTCTCGCTCTCTCTTAATTATATATACCCGAGGTGTTATAAAGGGTATATATCAAGATTTCGATATAATCTTAATCCGTCAATAGAAATCCAATCCTTTTCTATACGTACATTGACACCCCCTTTCTGTAGATGAGATATTACAACCTAGGTAAGTGAACTGGTCTGCTAATTTTAGAGGCTTACCATCTTGAATGTGCCAGCCACAGAACAATGCTAAACAAGATAATGCTGTCTCCTATTTATGACGTTGTACAAGTCTTCGATAAAATCTGCAGACGGTCTATATCACAGAGCGTCTCAGCAGAATTCCTTTTATGATAACGATTTCCTGGTTTTATTTCCCGTTTTATTGATATACAAATCAGCTGTGATATCATTTCTAGTCTTTATTTACCCCCACAGCGTGAATATTCATAAATTTCATTTCAGAAATATTAATGTATTTGACATTCTTCAGAAATATTGTAATATACCAATACAACACATGGACTCTTGAAAACATGGATTTTAGGGATGGTTCGATATCGAAGTCCGGTAATTGATAAGGGCGGGGTAAGGTGGGACATGAGGGGAGGTCGATACGTCTTAGGCGTAAGGTATAGGGATATGAGGAGTAATTGATAAGGTAATGGTGTAAGATACAAGGACATGATGATTGATTGATAAACTCATGATATAAGGGACACAGAAATGAGTGGGATATTAATAAGTTCATAATATAAGGTACAAGAACATGGAGAGTGATTAGCAATTTCGTGATATAAGGTACAAAAACCTGGGGTGTGACTGATAAGTTCATGATGTAAGGTACAAGGACATGAAAGGGTGATTGATAAGTTCATGATTTAAGACATAAGGACATGAGGATTGATTGAAAAGTTCGTGATGCAAGGTACAAGGACATGAGGTGGGATTGATAAGTTTGTGGCGTAAGGGATATGGTTATGGAGGGCAATTGATAAGTTTGTAACCTCAGGTACAAGGAGATGAGGATTGATTGATAAATTCATTATATAGGGTACAATGACATGAAGGGGATATAATGAAGTTCATAATGTATATATTTACTAACCCCTCCGCACAAACAGAATGGGATACAGGATTGGTAGACTGTTGCCGTACCAAGGTTCAAGAGCCCAGTCAACCCTATTATTTATCCATAGCTGGAGGGAGAATAGTTGGATTCATACTTTTCCCAAGGTTATCAGGCCTATGTGAAATGCAAATAGCCTCGTCCAATATTTGAAATTGTTGGCAATTTCACGATATAAGATACAAAAACCTGAAGTGTGACTGATAAGTTCATAATGTAAGGTACAAGGACATGAACGCGTCATTGACAATTTCC
>CM042156.1:97782239-97839739 GCA_023376005.1 Doryteuthis pealeii
GGTGTATGTTTGGACAGGAGTTTTCCTTCTCCTAGACTGGTTGCCATACTAATGTTAAAGAACTTAGTCTAACTATTTACCCATACCTGAAAGGAGAATAATGGATTCATGCATTTCCCCATGGATATTAATTATGTGACAAGCAAACAGCCTCGTTCAAAATTTGAACTCGCGTAGCTGAGTCCACATCCTAAGCGCCTCCAAATTTGATATATAAAAAGTCAGCGGAGTAACCTATACTCGGTATCAGCCGGGCAACGAGGGAGTCTATCCCCTTTTCACTTATGCTAGACCAAAAGAGATTATTTTTCTGAGGTGGAGCGCCATGCCTACATCAACTATCCACTTTACAGCACCGATCAGAAGCTATGTTATTTATGCGCTGAGTTGGCGAGGAACGGAATCGGAACTTTGCGACTCCTAGGCGAAAGCTCTACCGACTGAGCTAAACTTCCTATTAATTTGATATATTATTTTCTACAATAAGTAAAAGTAAAGTCGACGGGGCGGCCTAAAGTCGGTATCAGCCAGTCAGCGAGGGAGTCTATCCCCTTTTCAATAGCGCTAGACCAAGGAGATTGTTTTCTAGCATCTGAGGTGGAGCGCCGCACCTACTATCAACTCCTCACTTTACCGCACAGATCCCTGTGCTATTCATACGCTGAGTTGGCGAGGACCGGTATCGAACTAGAAACCTTGTGGTTTCTAGGCGAAAGCTCTACCGACTGAGCTAAACCTTCCTATTAATTTGATATATTATTTTCTACAATAAAAAGAAACAATTATACAAAAAATGAAGATGTAAGTATACAATGAACGCGATTTCCTAACCTGCCGGCATAAAATAACCCTAGAAAAGACGAGATGCTTTTAAAGTCAATACCCCCCACACACACACCCAAAAAATAATGATATAAATAGCTTGAAGGAGAAATAATGGATTCATTCCTTTCTCATGGATATTAACTATGTGAAAATGAAACAGACTTGTTTAGGGTTTGAACTCGCGCAGCCAAGTTCACTTCCTGTGAGCCACCAATTTGATATATAACAATGTGCAAAAAAAACAACAACAAAATCTTGAGAATCGATTACACACAAAAAATTAGATATAAACGTACAATGCACGTTATCCCCTAATCTCTCTTCATAGAATAACTCTTTTTTTTATGACTCATTGCACACTTGGTTTTCCGGTTAACGCCTGGGGTCCAGCGAGCTTCGGCCGCTGGACTTGTCGAGAGTCAAATAATAGCGTCGATCCCAGGGGCCATCGCCCCAGGCAACAATGCGAAGGGATGGACGCATTTTTTTAATTCTTTCCCGCCCATGAGCTTCGGCTTGTGGGTGGGTCCACGTTAAAACGAGGCCTGTGCCAAGTCCATACAAGTGGAGTATGCGACAAATATACTCTTCATAGAATAACCGTAGACGAATTGAGATGCCATTAAAATAAATAATATTGAAATCAAATTAAAAAAAAAACGATGCTACGATTTAATAATCTTTTAGTATTCTGTGTAATAGAAGAAAAAAAAACAGTTCAGAGTCAGAATCTTCCGATTTTATATTATTTGGTATTGTGTTCTATATTTCTTCTTTACAATCAGAATATCTATTTTGCTTTGTATCATCGACCCGTACATTTTCCTTCCTCTCTAAATATTACCCATTTGAAAGACGTTTCTAAATCTACATTTATATTTTTTGTTAGTGCGTTGTTTATTTTTGCCAGCCACTCAACACCGACCACATTTCATTCATGTTCACTTACACGGAATTTACGATTATTTGTGTTTGAATCAATTATTGACCAGACTTGCAAGCAGGACGTTGACAGAGACGCTAAATTTATTCGAGAAATCTTATTAGCTGAAAAAAGCCAAAGCCATATGTTTTACATTTTACGTTTCAGAAACGTCTCTAAACATTTCAGCCGATTTTTATTCTCATTCCGCAGCGGGTATGTTTTTGGCGACTGATTAATCAAATTTAAAACGGTGAAAATGGCCTCGTTATTCGATTGGCAATTTTTATTGTTTGCTTATTGATGCGTCAAACATGGGCTAATTTGATTTTTTTTTTTTTAGCCCCGTTGCCGACAAGAAGAATCGTTTCACCTTTTTGAGACGATCATTTCAAAAATGTGTTTTCTTCGCGATGAATAATCTATACATGTTGTGGTATGACGTTGATGGTGATGTTCTAGTTCTTGAGCTCTGGGGAGTGTGTAGTAAACCTTCCTCGCCATTAATCCTAGATCCACCCTGACTCGAACTGGTATTGCCAGATTTCGGCCCATCTATGAGTTGAATAGAAGAAAATGAGTAAACAAAAATGTCTTTTAAAAATTGAGTTAAAAAAAGAATTTTCAATACCAATCAAGAATAAATAAAACGAAATGTCTTCAGTATAAAATAACCCAACAAGGATTGACATGCCGTAAAACCCATAAACCAGCGTATACATATTTTTTTGAAAGTAAAACGAGTCTATTGGATTTATATAAAAAAGTAAATAAATAAAGTTGGAGGAGTGGCCGGACAGCGAGGAAGTCTATTCCCTAGTGCTAGACCAGGGAGATTGTTATGCTGATCTTGAGCGCCACACCTACAGTACACTCTCCCTTAACCGCACAGATCAGTTTACCCAAGCTGCTAGTCGTGGACTGAGTTGACAAGGACCGGTATTGAGCTCGGAATCTGTGATTTCTTGGCGATTGCTCTAAAGAGCTAAAACGTTTAATTGATTTGATATATAATTGTGTGCAAGAAAAACAAAACAAAAAAACAAAACAAAAAACAACAAAAACAAACAACTTTAGAATCAATTAGAGAAAAATGTAGATATAAGAGTACAAGGAATGTGATTCATAACCCCTATCCATAGAATCACCCTAGATATTCAAAATCAAATAAAAATGACAAAAATAGCTGGATCCATACCTTTCTCATAGATAATAGCTATGTGAAAATGAAACAGCTTGTTCAGGGTTTGAACTCGCGTAGCCAAGTTCACTTTCTGTGGGTTACCAAATTTGATACATAACAGAGTGCAAAAAACCAACAAAAAACAAACTAATTTTAAGCTGTAGACCAGGGAAACTGAACTCTCGACTGCCAGGTTAATTAGATATAATGAATACAATAAAACCAACGGTTTTCTACTAGCTGTTTGATCTTAATCAGTTAAGCTTAAGATTGATTAACAAAAGAATGCCCGAGGAATGCTTCATTAGTGTTTTACTTGCTTTTACGGCATGTATGAAATTACACTGGTACGTTTGACTTAACTTAATTCCTCGCATATCAAATCAATTTTCCCCATTGAAATAATCCGTTTTAGCCACCTCTCAAAAAAAAGACAACCTAAATTTTTGTTAGTTTTTTAAAATAGGAAAACTAACACGTTATTGTATGTAAAACAATATTATAAAATAGAAAGTGATGAATTATGTAGTGTAATATATTTTAATATCTATTTTCTTCTAAATAATATTTTCTTTGAAGTAATGAATTTGGAATCTTAAATATTTTTATGAAATTAATTAACATAAGCATATCTAAAGCTCGTTTGTACCTCAAATTTAGCTCACAACACAAAGCAAAAAATAGTGACAGCTCGTAACTAGAAAAACTCGTAAATTGAGGCACAAGTAAGTCAAAGACCACAGTATATAGCTTAGTTTACGTGGAAGAAATTAGGACACCCAGTGAGAATCAAAGTGAAGGGAGACAGGTTCACTGTAAATTGATTAACAGTGAAAATTCTTGCTTTTTGTTACCATCGTTTCAAAATATTTCCAGATTCTAACACTGACTGAAAAACTATGATACACCATTACGAGAAGAGGAAAGACTGCAAAGTTAAAAAAAAAAGGAAGTAAGAAAGAAGGGAAAAGAGAAAATAAGACATCAACATTATATCCTACAGATAAGTCTTGATTTCCTTTGCTTTTTTAGAGACACATCAACATAAACAGAAAAATCATTAATATATATATATATATATATATATATATATATATATATATATATATATATATAATATATTGTATGGACTTGAGTTTTATCAGACAGTAAAAACCAATATCTTTAAATGAAGAAATAAATATATATTCAATGCTTATTTCTTTTCGTTAAGTATTCAGTCAGATTTTCGACGCGTAGAACGTCTTTGGACTGTGGCAAAATTTTAAATGACCGAAAATATGTGTTAGCTAAAAAAAAAAAAAATTAAAAAAGGAATAAAGAAAATTTATTAGTTAAAAGTGTGTTCATCAAAAAACCGGAAATTCTGTTGGTTATAGGCAATTTTCCGAGTAAACATTAAGCTAATTTAAAAAGTTCATAATCAGCGTAATAGCGAAATCTAGAAGTGTTTACAACTTTTCATCATTTATGTATTGCTTCGTGCAATTATGGTATATCATTTACAAACCGAAGGAAATGTTGTGAAATTATTGCTGAATGTTAAAGAAGATGAATTTAAGGAAATGGACACCAATCCATATCTAATGTATTCGTTTTGATTCAGAAAAATGGCAGGTTTATCTCAGTCGGTAAAGCATCAACCTAACGAACCACAAGGTTCTGGATACGATAGCGGTCCTGGTCAACTTAACGTATGAGTAGCACAGCTTGAATCTGTGTGGTAAATTTTGGAGCTTACTGCAAATGTGGCATTCCACCTCAAACACAAAAACAGTCTCCCTGGTCTCGCACTAATAAAAAGGGGATAATGAAATACCGACAATAAGCCACTCCGCCAACTTAACTTTTTATGACTGTAGATGAAAAAATGGAATCATTCGAATGGATAGTTTAAAATTAGTAGATTCTTTGAAAAATCCAAATTAAGATCAAATTCTGATTAGCCTTTAACAATCTACTAGAAGAAAGATTCTTTTTTTTGGGTAGAATTCAAAATGAAACAAAAGAAAGGATTATCATTTGTCTTTAATAAAATTTACTGGAGGAAAATATTCTTTTGCGGGGTAAAATGAATTATATTTGTTCGACGTATCCTAAACAAATACAAGATTATAATTAGTCTTTAATAAAATATACTGGATATTCTTTTGCGGGGTAGAATTCAAAATTAATTAGATGGTTTATTAGAAGAATCCAAAACGAAGAATAGATTCTGATTGGTCTTTAATAAAATCTAAAGGAAGGATTATTACTGAATGGGGTAAAATTGAAAAAAAAAAAAAAGAACTCTATATTGTGTATTACTAAATTTTAACAAACGGTTTCTTATACGATGGTGCAGTGAGGAACTCTCTCTTTAAAAAATTTCTTAGAATTTTACTTCGTGTGCGTCTAAAAAATATTTGTGGAAAGTGATAATTTTTTTCTATTGTGTTTTGTGAAATGTCTGGCTGCATATAAAATGCACATGCGATGTTTTTATCTGAATTAATAATACCCATATATCAATACAAAAACTAGACAGAATTCTCCAAAACAGTAAATGCCGCTTTATGTGGGAAAGATGAAACAGTAAACTTATCTAAATGCAAAACGAATAAAAATAGGATAAAGAAAAACAAGATTGACAGATTAGGAGCAATCAAACAATATGAATTATGCAAAAACACCGGGTTCAAAAACTGGTAACTGTACAACAAAAGAATGTCCTAAAAAAAATGATATATTCTGTAATTTTGACATTCAGCCGAAAGGAACATAATACAATATCAATGATCGTCAGTTTAAGAAATGATTGATATTAATGTGTCACTCAGCTACAGACAATCACTCTCATTGTGTAAATCTTGAAAAGGATCCCACAAGACGTCACTTTACAAATGTAACCAGTCTTCTCATGTCAGACAATCTGTTAGATATATAGATATACCAGACTTAGATAGATCGATCAAAGATAGATAGATACTAACTGACTCATAAGATAGATAGATACCAAAAGACACGGATTGATATATATATATATATATATATACATTTTTACTTGAAGCACTTACAACGCATGTATCGCATAAAATTCGATACTTTTTCTTATAGAAAATGAACTTGACAAGTGTAATCCCAGTAAAGGATGGTCGATGTGTAGAATACCGTACAGCTGTTTCGACTTTATTAAGTATAGCGGATATACTAACGATTTCCCTCCGACAGAAATCGAAACCGGACTCAGCAGACACAGATATATAATATATATAATATATAATATATAATATATATATATATATAAGATAGATAGATAATAGGAGGAACAGACACGCACACACACACACCACACACACACACACACAACATATATATATATATAATTGATAGATAGATTGATAGATCGTTACATACAAAGATATATTGATGTATAGATAGATAGTAACAAATGTATATATATATAATATATATATATAATAATATATATATATATATATATATAGATAGATAGATAGATAGATAGATAGAAGGAGACCAAGATAGATAGATAATATAGATAATATATAGATACAAACATATTAGAATACATAGATAGCCTGGATGGATATAAAATGTACACTCGATGGGGTTTATCTGGGAAAATGTGCAGTTGAACGAATAGTGGATTACGGAAAATTATGACACTAATGCTGTAGTTTCCTGCATGTCTTACAAATGACTTGTGAAATTTTAATAAGATATTTTATATTTAGAATAAATGGCTCTCAGAAAGTCTTTCAATTTGCAAACTGACAATTTTAAGGATCATGCAAACAGAAACAGTATATAAATTTATAGGTAAATTCGAGATGAATCATCAACACGAAGGCGTTTTTCCTGGACTAAGAGATCGACTGCAGATTCGTATAAAGACCAATATATATATATATATATATATATATATATATATATATATATATATATATATATATATACATCTATATATGTGTAGATTATGTGCTTAATTAAAATCATACCTAATTTTGTTAATTAATTAATTATAACTAAATGAATTAGCGTGCATATCGGTTTAAATGTAAAGCGTAAACAAATCGAGAAAAAGTCATCTCTGTATGTACATTTCAGCCCATAGGCCTCACCAGCAGAGCTATAGACAGGGCAGTGCTTTGTACGTGATTCAAACCCTACCTGTCAGGCTGACAGGCGAACATTCTAACACTACAGCTACACAGCTGGCTTCCCAGAATTTCACGTTCATTTTTAAACTGTATGTCTGTATCTCTCTCTCTCTCTCTCTCTCTCTCTCTCTTCTCTTTATATATTATATATATATGTATATATATATATCTTTTTGTGTTCCCCTCTATCTATATATGTCTTTCAGTATCTATCTATCTGCCTGTAAGTATCTATGTATACATCTATTATCTGAGTATGTTCTTATATGCTCTATATAGCTATCTATTGATCGATCATCAGAGTCTGTTATATCTATATGTCTATCCAGGTGGAGCAGATTGTCTTATATAAGAGCCATCGCAGAGATACAAAGAGAAACGTAGTGCAACATATAGACAATTCTGCTCCACCTGGATAGACATAATAGATATTAAACAGACTCGTGATGATCGATCATAGATAGCCTATATAGAGCATATAAAGACATACTCAGATAAATAGATGTATACATAGATCTTACAGCAGATAGATAGATACTGAAAGACATATTAATAGATAGAAGGGACAGCAAAAATATTATAGTATACATATAATAATATATATAAAGAGAGAGAGAGAGGAGAGAGAGAGAGAGAGAGAGATACAGACATACTTTAAATGAACGTGAAATTCTGGGAAGCCAGCTAGTGTAGCTGTAGTTAGAATTCCGCCTTCAAGCCTACAGGTGGGTTTTGAAATCACGTACAAAGCACTGCCCTGTTATAGCTCTGCTGGTGAGGCCTTATGGGCTTGAATGTAGTAAGAGATGACTTTTTCTCGATTTGTTTACGCTTTACAATTAAACCGATATGTCACGCCTAAATTCATTTGTTATAATTAATTATTAACAAAATTAGGTATGATTTTAATTAAGCACATAATCTACCAATATATAGATGTATATAAATAATATATATAATATATATGATATATATATAATTATATATATATATATATATATATATATAGTATTGGTTCCTTTTAACAAATCTGCAGTCGAATCTCTTAGTCAGGAAACGCCTTTCGGTTGATTGATTCTATCTCGAATTTACCTATAAATTTATATACTGTTTCTTGCATCATCTTTTGTCAGTTGCAATTGAAGACATTCTGGCCTATTCTTAAAATTTCTCTATTAATTTCAGTCATTTGTAAACATGCGGCTAGCAGTTGTCTATTCGTTCCACGCTTTCGTCACTGCAACACATTTTCCCAGAAACCCATCGAGTGTACATTTTATATCTCCGCATCTATATCTAATAATGTTGTCTTATATCTATCTAATATCTTTTCTGTCTTCTTCTTCTATCTATTCTATCTATTTTATATATTATAAATATTTGTACTATCTATCATACATCATATATCTTTGTTGTAACGATCTATCAATCTATCTCATTTTTTATATGGTGTGGTGTTGTGTGTTGTGGTGTGGTTGTGTGGCGTGTCGTTCCTCCCTATCTATCTATCTATCTATCTATATATATAATTATATATATATATATTATATATAAATATATATCCTGTGTCTAGCTGAAGTCCGTCGGATTTCTGTCGGAGGAAATCGTGTAGTAATACCAGCTGAAGACTAATAAGTCGAAACAGTCTTGTACGGTTACGACCATCTTTACTGGGATACTTGTCTCATTATTTTAAGAAAGTATGAATTTTTGCGCATGCTTGTAAGTCCTTCGTAATGTTTTTATTATATATATCAATCCGTGTTTTTGGTACTATCCCTATCTAATGAGCAGTTGTATCTATCTTCTATTGACGTTATCTAAGTCTGGTATCATAATTCAGTTGTCTGCAAGAGACTGGTTCTTTGTAAGTGACGTCTTGGATCTTTCGTTTCACAATCTTTCTTACTGGTCATTGTTTTTTGTTCCTTTCGGCTGAATTCAAAATTACAGATTCATTTTTTGGACATCTTTGTTGTACAGTTCGTTTTTGACCGGTTTTTGCTTTCTTTGTTGTTGCTCTCGTCTCTTGTTTTTCTTTTCTATTTTTCGTTTTGCATTTAGTAGCGGTTAACTGTCCTTTCCACATAAGCGGCATTTACGTTTTGGAGATTCTGTCTAGTTTTGTATGTTTGCGGTTTATTCGAAAACATCGCTGTTTTTTCCCACTTCCCCTATATCACTTTCACAAAATTTTTTAGACGCGAATTTCTTAGATTTTTTAAAAGAGAGTTCCACCCCATCGTATAGAACCTTGTTAATAGTAATACACAATATAGAGTTCTTTTTTTTTTTTATTTTACCCCATTCAGTAATAATACCTTCCCTTTGTTTTATTGAAATCAGAATTATTCTTCGTTTGGTTCTTCTAATAACCATCTATTATTTTGATTTATCCGAAGTCGTTTTTTTTAAGACTAATTTATCTGTATTTGTTAGGTACGTCGACAAATATATTCATTTTACCCGCAGATATTTCCTCCATAAATTTTAATTAAGAAAATGATAATCCCTTTCTTTTGTTTCATTTGAATTCTACCAAAAAAAAGAATCTTTCTTCTAGTAGATTGTTAGGCTTCTTGTCTTTTTGGATTTCAGTTCTTTTTTAAATATCCTCGAATGTTCTTCTTCATCTACATCATAATTATAGGCGGGGTGCTTATTGTCGTATTTCATTCTATCCCTTTTATAGGCGAGACCAGGGAGACTGTTTTGTGTTTGGGTGGAATGCCACATTTGCAGTAAGCTCCATTTACCACACAGATTCAAGCTGTGCTACTCATACGTTAAGTTGACCAGGACCGCTATCGTATCCAGAACTTGTGGTTCGTTAGGTTGATGCTTTACGCTGAGATAAACCTGCCATTTTTTCTGAATCAAACGAATACATTAGATATGGATTGGTGTCCATCTTTTCATCTTCTTTAACTTCAGCAATAATTCACAACATTTCCTCGGTTTGTATATATACCATAATTGCACGAAGCAATACATAAATGATGGTTGTCCTCTGTTTCGCTATTACGCTGATTATGAACTTTAAATTGCTTAATGTTTACTCGGAAATTGCTATAACCAACAGAATTTCCGGTTTTTTGATGAACACACTTTTAACTAATAAATTTTCTTATTCCTTTTTTTTTTTTTTTTTAGCTAACACATATTTCGGTCATTTTTGCCGCTCAGCTCTACGCGTCGAAATCTGACTGAATACTTAACGAAAAGAAATAAGCTTGAATATATATTATTTCTTCATTTAAAGATATGTGTTTACTGTCTGATAAAACTCAAGTCCAACAATATATATATATATATATATATATATATATTATATATTATTTTTTTATTAATGTTTTTCTCTGTTTATGTTGATGTGTCTCTAAAAAAGCAAGGAAATCAAGACTTATCTGTAGGATATAATGTTGATGTCTTTTTTTCTTTTCCCTTCTTTCTACTTCCTTTTTTTTAACTTGCAGTCTTTTCCTCTTCTCGATAGGTGTATCTGTTTTTCAGTCAGTGTTAGAATCTGGAAATATTTTGAAACGATGGTAACAAAAGAGAATTTTCACTGTTCATTCAATTACCAGTGAACCTGTCTCCCTTCACTTTGATTCTCACTGGGTTCCTAAATTTCTTCCAACGTAAACTAAGCTATATACTGTGGTACTTTGACTTACTTGTGCCTCAATTTACGAGTTTTTCTAGTACGAGCTGTACTATTTTTGCTTTGTGTTGTGAGCTAAATTTGGGTACACGAGCTTTAGATATGCTTATTGTTATAATTTCACTAAAAATATTTAAGATTCCAAATTCATTACTTCAGAAAATATTATTTAGAAGAATGATATTAAATATATTACACTACATAATTCATCACTTTCTATTTTATAATTGTTTTTACATACTCAGTGTTAGTTCTTTTTTAAAAAAACTAACTTTAGGTTGTCTTTTTTGAGAGGTGGCTAAAACGTTATTCAATGGGGAAAATTGATTTGATATGCGAGGAATTAAGTTAAGTCAACGCTACCAGTGTAATTTCATACATGCCGTAAAAGCAAGTAAAAACACTAATGAAGCATTCCTCGGGGCATTCTTTGTTAATCAATCTTAAGCTAAACTGATTAAGATCAAAACAGCTAGTAGATAAAACCGTTGGTTTTATTGTATTCATTATATCTAATTAACCTGGCAGTCGAGAGTTAGTTTCCCTGGTCTACAGCTTAAAATTAGTTTGTTTTTTGTTGGTTTTTTGCACTCTGTTATGTATCAAATTTGGTAACCCACAGAAAGTGAACTTGGCTACGCGAGTTCAACCCTGAACAAGCTGTTTTCAATTTTCACATAGCTATTATCTATGAGAAAGGTATGGATCCAGCTATTTTTGTCATTTTTATTTGATTTGAATATCTAGGGTGATTCTATGGATAGGGGTTATGAATCACATTCCTTGTACTCTTATATCTACATTTTTCTCTAATTGATTCTAAAGTTGTTTGTTTTTTTGTTGTTTTTGTTTTTTGTTTTTTTGTTTTGTTTTTTTGCACACAATTATAATCAAATCATTAAACGTTTTAGCTCTTTAGAAGCAATCGCAAGAAATCAACAGATCCGAGCTCAATACCGGTCCTTGTCAACTCAGTTCCACGACTAGCAGCTTGGTAAACTGATCTGTGCGGTTAAGGGAAGAGTGTACTGTAGGTGTGGCGCTCAAGATCAGCATAACAATCTCCTGGTCTAGCACTAGGGAATAGACTTCCTCGCTGTCCGGCCACTCCTCCAACTTTATTTTATTTACTTTTTTATATAAATCCAATAGACTCGTTTTACTTTCAAAAAAATATGTATACGCTGGTTTATGGGTTTTACGGCATGTCAATCCTTGTTGGTTATTTTACTGAAGACATTCGTTTAATTTATTCTTGATTGGTATTGAAAATTCTTTTTTTAACTCAATTTTGTAAGACATTTTTGTTTACTCATTTTCTTCTATTCAACTCATAGATGGGCCGAAATCTGGCAATACCCAGTTCGAGTCAGGGTGATCTAGGATAATGCGAGGAAGGTTTACTACACACTCCCCAGAGCTCAAGAACTAGAACGATCACCATCAACGTCATACCACAACATGTATAGATATTCATCGCGAAAGAAAACACATTTTTGAATGATCGTCTCAAAAAGGTAAACGATTCTTCTGTCGGCAACGGGCTAAAAAACAAAATCAAATTAGCCCATGTTTGACGCATCATAAGCAACAATAAAATTGCCAATCGAATAACGAGGCCATTTTTCACCGTTTTAAATTTGATTAATCAGTCGCCAAAAACATACCCCGCTGCGAATGAGAAATAAAATCGGCTGAAATGTTTAGAGACGTTTCTGAAACGTAATGTACATATGGCTTGGCTTTTTTCAGCTAATAAGATTTCTCGAATAAATTTAGCGTCTCTGTCAACGTCCTGCTTGCAAGTCTGGTCAATAATTGATTCAACACAAAATAATCGTAAATCCGTGTAAGTGAACATGAATGAAATGTGGTCGGTGTTTGAGTGCTGGCAAAAAATAAACAACGCACTAACAAAAAATATAAATGTAGATTTAGAAACGTCTTTCAAATGGGTAATATTTAGAGAGGAAGGAAAATGTACGGGTCGATGATACAAAGCAAATAGATATTCTGATTGTAAAGAGAAATATAGAACACAATACCAAATAATATAAAATCGGAAGATTCTGACTCTGAACTGTTTTTTTTCTTCTATTACACAGAATACTAAAAGATTATTAAATCGTAGCATCGTTTTTTTTTTAATTTGATTTTCAATATTATTTATTTTAATGGCATCTCAATTTCGTCTACGGTTATTCTATGAAGAGTATATTTGTCGCATACTCCACTTGTATGGACTTGGCACAAGGCCTCGTTTTAACGTGGACCCACCCACAAGCCGAAGCTCATGGGCGGAAAGAATAAAAAAAATGCGTCCATCCTTCGGCATTGTTGCCTGGGCGATGGCCCCTGGATCGATGCTATTATTTGACTCTCGACAAGTCCAACGGCCGAAGCTCGCTGGACCCCAGGCGTTTAACCGGAAAACCAAGTGTGCAATGAGTTCATAAAAAAAAAGTTATTCTATGAAGAGAGATTAGGATAACGTGCATTGTACGTTTATATCTAAATTTTTTGTGTGTAATCGATTCTCAAGATTTGTTTGTTGTTTTTTTGCACATTGTTATATATCAAATGTGGTGGCTCACAGGAATGAACTTGGGCTGCGCGAGTTCAACCCTAAACAAGTCTGTTTCATTTTCACATAGTTAATATCCATGAGAAAGGAATGAATCCATTATTCTCCTTCAAGCTATTTTATATCTATTTTTTTGGTGGTGTGTGGGTGGGGGGTATTGACTTTAAAAGCATATCGTCCTTTTCTAGGGTTATTTTATGCCGGCAGGTTAGGAAATCGCGTTCATTGTATACTTACATCTTCATTTTTTGTATAATTGTTTCTTTTTATTGTAGAAAATAATATATCAAATTAATAGGAAGGTTTAGTTCAGTCGGTAGAGCTTTCGCCTAGAAACACACAAGGTTTCTAGTTCGATACCGGTCCTCGCCAACTCAGCGTATGAATAGCACAGGGATCTGTGCGGTAAAGTGAGGAGTTGATAGTAGGTGCGGCGCTCCACCTCAGATGCTAGAAAACAATCTCCTTGGTCTAGCGCTATTGAAAAGGGGATAGACTCCCTCGCTGACTGGCTGATACCGACTTTAGGCCGCCCCGTCGACTTTACTTTACTTATTGTAGAAAATAATATATCAAATTAATAGGAAAGTTTAGCTCAGTCGGTAGAGCTTTCGCCTAGGAGTCGCAAAGTTCCGATTCCGTTCCTCGCCAACTCAGCGCATAAATAACATAGCTTCTGATCGGTGCTGTAAAGTGGATAGTTGATGTAGGCATGGCGCTCCACCTCAGAAAATAATCTCTTTTTGGTCTAGCATAAGTGAAAAGGGGATAGACTCCCTCGTTGCCCGGCTGATACCGAGTATAGGTTACTCCGCTGACTTTTTTATATATCAAATTTGGAGGCGCTTAGGATGTGGACTCAGCTACGCGAGTTCAAATTTTGAACGAGGCTGTTTGCTTGTCACATAATTAATATCCATGGGAAATACATGAATCCATTATTCTCCTTTCAGGTATGGGTAAATAGTTAGACTAAGTTCTTTAACATTAGTATGGCAACCAGTCTAGGAGAAGGAAAACTCCTGTCCAAACATACACCATATTTATTTTTTTTTTTTTTACTTTTTGATATAAATCCAATAGACTCGTTTTGCTTTCAAAAAATGTATACGCTGGTTTATGGGTTTTAGGGCATGTCAACCCTTGTTGGGTTATTTTATACCGAAGACATTTTGTTTTATTTATTCTTGATTGGTATTGAAAATTCTTTTTTTTACTCAATTTTTTTAAAGACATTTTTGTTTACTCATTTTCTTCTATTCAACTCATAAATGGGACGAAATCTGGCAATACCAGTTCGGGTCAGGGTGGATCTGGGATTAATGGCGAGGAAGGTTTACTACTCACTGCCCACGACCAAGCCAGGTTACATGTTGAGTAAAAAAAACAAATATATCAAATAATCTTATCTCATTCAAATAATTTGCACAGATTTGTATGGATTCATGTATTCCTATCTAATACTAATAATTATATGGTTTATAATGTTTATCTCTATTTAATAATAATCATTTGGTTTATATTGTTTATGTAACTAATAATAATGATTATTAGAAAACATTTACAGTTTAAAGTAATTGTTCTTAATAAAAGAAAGATAATTTACAGTATATGGTATCAAGTATCGAATAGGAATTATTTTCAAAACAGACGTCTTCCAATGTCATTCTGGCCCCTACCACTTTTACCCCTTTTGAGACTGCATAGTTGAATTTTTAGGTGAAATGCCTTTTACACCGTTATTTAATCGGTCATAGCCTAGCAACGGATCTGTTATAGTACGCTAAGCAAAACTGGCGAAAATTATATATCTAGGGCCGGGTTAGCTTAGTCGGTAGAGCGTTCGCCTAGAAACCACAAGGTTCCTAGTTCGATACCGGCCCTCGCCAACTCAGCGTATGAGTAGCACAGGGATATGTGTGGTAAAGTAAGGAGCTGATGGTAGGTATGGCGTTCCGTCTCAGATGCAAAAACTATCTCCTTGGTCTAGCGCTAGTGAAAAGGGGACTCCCTCGCTGATTGGCTGATACCAACTTTAGACCACCCCGACGACTTACTTACTTATATTTAAAAGGAAGTTTGGTATGTCCGTGTCGACGTATAAGTCCCAAACAGAAGATCTCTCGGATTCGAAATCTTGCATAAACATTAATATCCTCCTAACTAATAAATACGCCAAATTTGTTTTTTGATTTTAATAATTAAACGATATAATTCAATAATTAAGATAAAATTAAGAAATATCTTATACTCACCCCTCCACCCCCACCAAACTTACGTCGGCATGAGTTTAGTTTTGAAGTTCCCAGACAGTAGAGTCGGTCTCTTACTATTTGATGTGAATACACTTTCTCACCCACCTCTCTTACTGTATGAAAAACGAATACAATGTTCATTTCTAAACAAAAACTACCCTCCCACACCATCTTCTGTCCTGTCTGCACAAATCGAGACCCTCCTATCCGATCTCCTATCGGCACAATTCTAGCTTTGAATTCGCGTTGACTGGTTGCTAACTGTAATAAAAAAAAGAATTCTAAAATAAATAAATAAAAACCTTCCAACGCCATTCGTTCACAGGCGTTCAAACTGCTTTAAAACAGATAATGAGCATCAGTAAAAAAGCAAAATAATATTACATATGTAATTAATTTATGATACATTTTAAACATTAAATTCTGCCAAAAACATTTACGAAAACAGATGCTTTATCTGAAGTAAAAATACGTACTATAACAAACAAGTTATTGAGATTTTAAAACAACTCATGCCGAAGTCATGTTTGTTTTATTCATTATTACTGGGTATTCAAATTATTTCTAATTCATTTTTAAACATATTTTTTTAACTCATTTTTTTATCTATTTAGACCAATAAGTGGGACCTGTAGTGTTCGTACTTGGTGGGCCTAACAAGTACTACCCCCGGATCAATGTGGGCCTGAGAGTAATGGCAATGAAGGGGTACTCCACACTTCCCAGAGCTGCATCATTGGAACCCTAACCCCTGGATTCAATTTTACCATCAGAGCCATATGGTAGGGACAATCATATAGATGCTAGGGCTTGACGTGACCAGCCGATTGATTGGAGGGACCTCTCCGACCGCCCGCCTAGGTAAAATAACGGTGCATGCGATGGACTGCTCTGCAAACACCACGGATCATCATCTGCAGCCAACAGGTGGCCCAATTGGAAAGTGGTTTTACTCAGCAGAGGTGCTGTTGGCATAGTGTACAGCCTCCGGCAATAGAGCTAAATAAATAAGGACACATATTTAATACTTAGCTCCTTTTATTTTTTACTTTTAGGGGTAAAACCGAAAATAGATTAAATTAAGATTTTTATCACTTTAATGCAACAATCAATTAAGAAAAACAAGCAATTAGGAACTGAATTTAAGTTTTTGTCATATGTACAAAACAGTTTTTGAAAAATAGAATTATATTTCAAAACACTCAAAAGTTAAGAAAATACATTCTTTTTTAAATCCTATGAATTATTTTCCTATCTCTCTAACCACTCATTACCTGGTGTTAAAAATGTGTTAGTCTGGTCATGGACCGGGTACTAGTATATATATATATATATATATTATATATATATATATATATGTGTGTGTGTGTGTTGTGTGTATAATATATATATATATATATATATTATATATAATATATATATATATAATGCACTTGCAGCTGTAAAAAAAATAACAACTGTGGGAGCAACAAAGATTTCATCAGATGATGACTGTGGGGTCAGACATGGTTTTGGGGTCCAAGCATCATTACTACTAACGATGAGCACCCCCGGCAGTATCTTACGATACTACCAGACTTATTTGGTTTTCTGTCGCATACTGGGTGTGCAAGATCAAAATGTATCTCAATAATTAAGCTTTAGATCAATTTTATTAATTTAGATTATAAGACGAAATGACAGCGTCAAATTTGATTGGAAAGTCGAGACAACATTCTTCATCGTTCAAGTTGAAACGCTTCATTTATAAACTGATTTCTCGTATCGAAGAAAAAAGGAATCCTGTCTAATCTAGTTGATATTTTGTCGATGAATACTTCAATCGATTTCAAATCTATTTATGAAATTTACACCAATATCAGTAACTTTGAATCTTACATCATTGAATTAACGATTAATTACTGAGATTTGGTACTGTTATTTCGCACTTGAATTTCCCGAAACTTTCGTTCGGTGTATCGACGTGTCATCAAGTCAATCAATTAAGATCTAATATCATTGAATCATAATCTTATCTATTGGATATATATATATATTATATATATATATATATATAATATAGAGAGAGAGAGAGAGAGAGAGAGAGAGAGAGAGAGAGAGAGTGAGAGAGAGAGAGAGAGAGAGATTCGACCAGTTGGTGGTGTGAATTTTCTTATTTAGGACCCACTTTACCCACCATACAATTACACACACACCTATATGTAAAGACATTTGCATTCACATAGATATATGTGAAGTTTCTTTCAAATCCTCAGGAAAACTCATGTCAAACAGATTAAGTTTTACACACACACACACACACACACACACACACACACACATAACTATATATATATATATATATATATATATATATATATATAAGAGAGAGAGAGAGAGAGAGAGAGAGTGGGAGAGGGAGAGAAAAAGAGAGAGTGAGAGGGGAAGAGAGAGAGAGAATATAGTCTGTTATATTTCTGAATAAAGATTGTTCGATATCATTGATAGAACATGTATATCTCAGTTAGGGTAACAAAACTTGGAGTCAACGGCGCTTGTTAACACGGTTTCTCGGTTGATTTGGAAATCACATAGACGAGAAAGTTTTTCTCTGCCACAATTCATGTATATATATATATATATATATATATATATATATATATATATATATATATATATATATATATATATATCATAAACGTTCAGAATAATCCCATGTATATTTGACATTTTCTAGTTGTCAATACAAAAATATCATATAACATTGCAGAATACAGAATCAAGCTAACATTCAACAACATAGCAGTATATTTGTTCTCGAATGTAACCGAATTTTACCTGTACTCGGACAACACATATAATAAACATTTTGTTAAGAAAAGGTTATAAATAATGTTTAGTGCTATTGTAGTAGACTAGTCCATGTCCTTGTAACTTAAGTCACGAGTTTATCAATCACTTTTCACCTTGTAACGCACGCTACAAACTAATCAATCACTCATCAAATCCTTGTTTCTTAGGCCACAAACCTATCATATATTATATCCCTTTTCCTTAGGCTTAAAAAGTATCAATTACCTCTCATGTCCTTGTGTTGTATACTCTTCTTTTTTATTTCTATTCTTCCTCTGCTCATCTTTGGTATCTTCCCTTCATCTTCTAGCGTCTGGACTTCGTCTTGGTGGTCGGTCGCACTTAATTAATTTCTTCTTCTAGATCAGTCTTGTTGCCAAGACATTCATCAACCACAAAACCATATTATTTATGTAAGCTTCTATTTACTTAACTAAACATTTCATGTGACTAACATAACGCGCGTGTGCAGTGAGCTTCAGCTAAGGCAGAAATACCTTATCTGCCTGACGTCCAAGCTGAAACTGAGAGCCAACCAGGTCCCACGTGACTTCACGTATTTCGCGGGCTTTCTGTAATATTCCATGGAAAGTCCCGCCCGTGATATAAAAAGGGGCAATCCCTTCAGAAATACAGGGGATTGACAATAATCTATGCATAGATTATGTAACACTTGGACCTGAGTCTACAAACTTATCAATTACCCTTCATATCTTTATTACTTAGAACACTAACTTATCAATTCCCATAATATTTTACTCTACAATCCTTCATTACGCTAATAATCCCTCTTGACTATATCGCTTAAGGCACAATCTTATCAATCCCACCTCATGTCCTTGTACTTTGCAGCACGCACTTATTAATCAATCCTCATGTTCTTGTACCTTACATCATGAACTAATCAATCACCCTTTCATGTTTTCATAATCACGCCTCAGGCTGTTGTACCTTATATCAGGAAATTGTCAATGACGCGTTCATGTCCTTGTACCTTACATTATGAACTTATCAGTCACACTTCAGGTTTTTGTATCTTATATCGTGAAATTGCCAACAATTTCAAATATTGGACGAGGCTATTTGCATTTCACATAGGCCTGATAACCTTGGGAAAAGTATGAATCCAACTATTCTCCCTCCAGCTATGGATAAATAATAGGGTTGACTGGGCTCTTGAACCTTGGTACGGCAACAGTCTACCAATCCTGTATCCCATTCTGTTTGTGCGGAGGGGTTAGTAAATATATACATTATGAACTTCATTATATCCCCTTCATGTCATTGTACCCTATATAATGAATTTATCAATCAATCCTCATCTCCTTGTACCTGAGGTTACAAACTTATCAATTGCCCTCCATAACCATATCCCTTACGCCACAAACTTATCAATCCCACCTCATGTCCTTGTACCTTGCATCACGAACTTTTCAATCAATCCTCATGTCCTTATGTCTTAAATCATGAACTTATCAATCACCCTTTCATGTCCTTGTACCTTACATCATGACTTAATCACTCTCCATGTTCTTGTACCTTATATTATGAACTTATTAATATCCCACTCATTTCTGTGTCCCTTATATCATGAGTTTATCAATCAATCATCATGTCCTTGTATCTTACACCATTACCTTATCAATTACTCCTCATATCCCTATACCTTACGCCTAAGACGTATCGACCTCCCCTCATGTCCCACCTTACCCCGCCCTTATCAATTACCGGACTTCGATATCGAACCATCCCTAAAATCCATGTTTTCAAGAGTCCATGTGTATTGGTATATTACAATATTTCTGAAGAATGTCAAATACATTAATATTTCTGAAATGAAATTTATGAATATTCACGCTGTGGGGGTAAATAAAGACTAGAAATGATATCACAGCTGATTTGTATATCAATAAAACGGGAAATAAAACCAGGAAATCGTTATCATAAAAGGAATTCTGCTGAGACGCTCTGTGATATAGACCGTCTGCAGATTTTATCGAAGACTTGTACAACGTCATAAATAGGAGACAGCATTATCTTGTTTAGCATTGTTCTGTGGCTGGCACATTCAAGATGGTAAGCCTCTAAAATTAGCAGACCAGTTCACTTACCTAGGTTGTAATATCTCATCTACAGAAAGGGGGTGTCAATGTACGTATAGAAAAGGATTGGATTTCTATTGACGGATTAAGATTATATCGAAATCTTGATATATACCCTTTATAACACCTCGGGTATATATAATTAAGAGAGAGCGAGAGAGAGGGAGAGAGAGAGATTCAAACAGAGTAGAGATGAGATGATGGGCCTTTCTTGTAACTCGACCACTTACTGTCTGCTGATAATTCGGTCGCCGTTTTCTCTTGTTGGACTGATCTTGTGGGTTGGTTCTTTCTTTTTTACCTTATTTCTTTGGGCTGGGTATCTGTGCATTATGTTACTTAATCAATAAAGAAAGACCTTTTTTTATAAGTCTTTTATTTCAATAACCCCAGCCCATATTCCGCAGCGGATCAATAGAAACTCTCAGAGCGAGCGACTTTTGAGGCCACTCGCATCTGACTAGAACTTCTCACGCCTGCAATGGCACCTTTCGGATGGCTCAAGTCGTGGTCATCATCAATCAATCATAGCCCTAACGGTTATGGAAATTCCCCACATAACACCCTCCGATTTTAAATCTAATCTTATTCAAAAATATTCTTATTACAGGGACGTACATAATTCATTGACTATTTATGAATAATGTATCAATATGATTTCACTTATATGATAAAACTAAAATTATTACAGACCATAGTTATATATGTGCTACTGTACGGCTGCACCACTTGGACTTTAACGAATCCCTTACGTGAAAAGTTTGATGGGAGCTACACAAGAATGCTGCGTGCTGTCTTGAACAAACCTCGGCAGCAGCAAATAGAAGAAAGTAACTGTATGGCCGCTTGCCCCTATTACACAAACCCTACGAGTAAAACGAACAAAACATACTGGAAAAGCAACGACGAACTCATAAGAGACGTTCTTCAGTGGACACCTACATATCGACATACCAGTGTAGGCCGATCAGCAAAAACCTACATTAAAAAGTTTTGTGCGGGTATTGGCTCGTGTGCGGGGGATCTCCCGTAGGCTATGGTCGATTTGTGTAATGGTTAACAAACTAGTTTCACTGATCCATTACTACTTAATAGCTTGTTCAATCATCACTGGATGCTCCATACTTGAGAGCTTGTGTTGTATCCTACGCATGGCCAACGGATTGGATAAATACATACTACAGTGGGCACATTGTATTATTGTATTTAGAAAGAATGTTTACCGATACAGGCTGACAACAAATAATGCGTCTGTGTGTATTGTCTCGCTTAAAAGTAACTCACATGACCAAAATATAAGTCACCGTTATTGTTGATTACAAAGCTCGCATCTAAATCAATGCACCCATTGGCTTAAAAGAAAGAAAGAAGAAGAAAAGATTTTTGGGGGGAAAGGTAAAGAGAGCAAAGACTATTGAGAGAGAGAAAGAGAGAGGGGGGGAAGGAAACTGGATTTGAAAGAAAGTCGATACATTTTTTTAAATACTATTGTTGTTTCGATTTTTCCTTACAACTTTGTGAATGTGATTTTTAAAATCGATATATCGACTGAACTGAATCAATTCAAACTATAAGGATTATGTTTTGTGTGATTTGGAATGTTGAGAGAAGTCTACAGAGACTAAGAAAAAAACTATAAGTGTATTATGCTCTCTGAAAAATGTGACTTCAACAAGAAAAGGTTCACTAATGCATACGTACATAGAAAAGAAATACCGACGTATATGTTTGTATAAATATTTAGACATTGTCTAAGTTTTGTTTATTCTGGCACAAGGCTATGGAGCAAGTAATGGAGGTCGAAAAAGTGTGTCTTGTTAGTCTCTCAGTTAGGATGAACTGACTTCCATTAAAAAATATTTAAATTCTAATATTTACCACAACTGAAACACTAACTACTGGTGTTAATGACAAATAGATTGGTGAGACCAAAATTTCGTTCCAGCACCTCCCCTTTCTTTAAACTTTTATTTAGCACAAGCTCCCATCGAATACGAATAATCTAAAATGTAATTGAGGAATGTTTTGCCTGGCTGGTGCAAAGTCACGTGTCTGCATATAGCTATGGCTAAAGGTCACCTCTTGTGGTGCAATGGTTGGCGAGCTAGATTAGTAGATCTCTGATAGAGATTTCCATTCTCACTAGGCCCTGAGTGCTTCTGGCCTTATGCCACCTCTTTGATAAGCTTAGTAAATAACTCAAGGTATGGCTAAAATTTCGTTATGACAGCACTTTCCCACTTCTTTAAATTTTTATTAAAACATAGTAAATTATCACTTATTTTACTTTTTCTCCCTATGAACAGGGCTTCAATTAACACATAAAAACTATATGAATTTCTTAATTGTAACAAAGAAATAAATCACATTAAAAAAGCATATCTTAAAAAGACAAAAAAACGGGGAAAACGCACCATTTTGACTGAAACAGATTTTAATTTCTAAAATTCTCCCGTTATAAAGACTGTAAAACAAATAATTTTTAAATGTCATTTTTTAATCCCCTTTTGATAATACAGCAAACATTAAGTTTTATTCATTTTTTCCGAAATTTTGTATTTTTTAAATAAAATTGTTGTTTCAATTTTTCACTGAAACTTCTGAATGCGATTTTTCAAATCGATATATCGACTGAACAGAAACAATTCTGTTCGTGGAGGTTAAAAAAACACGTGAAATTTGGGCCATACCTACAAATAGGCAAGTGTTTAAACGCCAATGTAGACCGTGGTGTAATGGTTAGGGTCGTAAGAAATGGACTCATCGAATCGAATTAAAATCCTTGACGAAGCTATAGTTCACATAGCGATAATACCCTTGGGAAAGATATGAGTACAATTATTCTCCCTCCAGCTATGGGTAAATAGTATGGCAGACTGGGGTCTTTAAACTTCGTTAGGCAACCAGTCTAGGAGTAAGAAAAACTCTGAATTCCTACCTGTTAAATTACGCTTGGGGTGGTCTCTACTAGAATAGGCTCCGACCTAATTAGTGATCTAATTTAGAATTTAGTAGGATTTTACAAGTATCTATTTACCCAACCACAACTGCCATGGCAGGCAATGACAAAAGATCCAGTTTTTAAGTAGAGTAGATTTTGTAAATATTTACCAAACCCTTCTGCCACAGAAAAGATGTGACACAAGGTAATTTTTTTAAGATGAGTAAAGGTGATTTGATTTCAGAGTTTTCTTTCTCCTAGATTAGTTGCCTAATCAATGTTTGAGAACTTAGTTTACTCCATTAATCGTTGTATACTCTCTTTCTTTACTTCTATTATTCTTCTGTTCATCTTTGGTATCTTACGTTCTTCTTCTAGCGTCTGGATTTCGTCTTGCTGGTTGGTCGTCCTTGATTCATTTCTTCTTCTAGGTCAGTCTTGTTGCCAAGACATTCATCAACCACAAAACCATATTATTTATTCAAACTTTTGTTTACTTAACTAAACATATTTCTCTAACTAAACATAGCGCGCGTGTGCAGTGAGACCCAGCTAAAGCAGATATATCTTAACTGTCTGACGTCCAAGCTGAAACTGAAGAGCCAACCAGGTCCCACGTGACTTCACGTATTTCGCGGGCTTTCTGTAATATTCCATGGAAAGTCCCGCCCGTGATATGAAAAGGGGCCATCCCTTCAGAAATACAGGGGGTTGACAATAATCTATGCATAGATTATAATAATTACTTATCGCAGGGGGTAGAACAGTTGTGTTAATGTTTTTCCAAAGACGTGAGGACGAAGGGAAATGAAAAAACAAATCATACAGAATTTGAACTCACGACAATAAGTCCATTTCCTAGGACGATAACCGTTACATAAAGCGCATTGGAAATGTAATAGAACATTGCTGTGATACTAAATATAATATAAATATTCTAGTGGTTAGAGGGAATACGTAAAGGATTATTTCTTTTTGTATGTGTTTAGATCTCTCTCTCTCTCTCTCTCTCTCTCTCTCTCTCTCTCTCTCTCTCTCTCACATAATACACTCCCTCCTCCTTTACTCCCCTCTCTCATCTAACCAACCACACACTTGTTTTTATTCCCTATTTCTATCGGTCTTTCTTTCTTTTTCTTTTATTTTCAGTCCACTAATCTGTCTCTGCCTCTTCTCTCTCACACACACATACACTCCCTATCCTATCCCCCCTCTCTCTCTCTCTCTCTCTCTCTCACTATGTATATATATGTGTGTGTGTGTGTGTGTCTGTGTGTGTGTCTGTTTCTCTTTGTGTGTATGTGTGTGTGTATGTGTGTGTGTGTGTCTGTGTGTTTGTGTATCGTTCTATCTTAATTTCTATTTCTGCCCGTTTTCCCTGAGTTTTCTATTACTTTCATCTTTCAACCCCTTCCCTCACCTCACCTCCCTCCCCTCCCACCCTCTCTCTCTCTCTCTCTCTTTCTCTCTATCTATCTATCTATCTCTATCTCTCTGTGCATGTGTATATCTGCCTGTGTATGGGTCAGTGAAAAAGAGAAAGAGACAGACTGACAGAGAAAATATCAAAAGTTGACCAAAAAGGAATATTTTTATATAAAATAAACTAGAAATAAAAAACGAACTCCCATGACATTGTTTTATGGAGAACAGATTATCTGTAGATTCGGACAATCAGGAGTCAAAAGTCATTGAGTTAGATAATGGAGTTACGCTGCACAATATTCAGAAAATAAAAGAATTCTTCAGCCAATTTGTATGAAACTCTCATGTTTTTAAGGGAAAATATGAATATATATATATATATGTGTGTGTGTGTGTGTGTGTGTGTGTGTGTGTGTGTGCGTGTGTGTGTGAGAGAGAGAGTGTATATATATATATATATATATATATATATATATATAATGATAGAAACATACAGATTAAACGTGAATACAAGATTTTCATCAAACTTTTTGATCCGATTAACAAAAGGTTGGACTAGAGAACTTATTTTTGTTGAATGAGTTGATCGAAATACAAAGAAATAGAAAATGTGAATGAAATGTTTCGATGAAATATTGGTCAGATTAAAAGAATGCCAGACTGTCCAACTGTAAAATGGATCGATAAAAAACCCAAAATAAAAAGCTTTTTATGTATTTATTTGTTTTACTAGGATTGCTGTTATGAATGAACCTGCTAAGCAGCCGGATTTGGAAATGTAAGTAGGTCGAAATGGAGTTAAATTCATCTGCTACTAACTTGACTGGAAATTTCTTTATTCTCTAAGTTAACGAAATATAATTTATAGTAACAGATTATTATTTTTGCATTAATCCAACGACGAAAAACCGTCTGAGGTGGAGTGCCACACCTACCATCAGTTCCGCACTTTACCACACAGATCCCTGTGCTACTCATACGCTGAGTTGGCGAGGGCCGGTATCGAACCAGGAACCTAGTGATTCCTAGCCGAACGCTCTACCGACTGAGCTAAGCGGCACCTATAACTGTGACTTCGGTTGTGAGGAGGTTTCGGTTACGGACTGATAGACAAATAATTTCCGTTATAAGATATCTCATCTTATATCATACATCAAAATGTAGCTGGTCCTCTGTGTATCACATCTCTACTTCTCCACATAGTCACTATTTCTCCCAATCGCAATGTTCCACCTTGGAATGAGAGCATGTATCCCTGCCCCGTAAAATTCTATTGACTGTTTTTTGAGCCACTTCTTCACTACAGATTTCACTTCCTTGTCACTTAAATAATGTTTGCCTCTCAAACCCTCTTTCATGGGCCGAAGGGATGATAGTCTGAAGGCGCTAAATCTGATGAGTATAGAGGATCCGGTCAAGTTTTCCACCCGAATGAGGCGATTTTCTCCCTTGTCTTGATGCCTGTGTGTGATCGAGCATTGTCATAGAATGGGGACATTGTTGATTGGCAAGTTGGATCTTACTCGTCGGATTCCTGCTCTGAGCCGCGTTAGGGTCTCAATGTATGCCAAAGTTTTATTTTTTGTTTAAACTTCACATGAAATAAAGAAAATGCCATTACTTTTTGACTCACCCTCGTGGTGCACTCGAAATTCGAACGCCTCATTGTTTAAAGACATTTTCGAGAATATTTGCCCTAAAAGCTGAAGACTGTTTTAGATACCGAAGACATTAAAACAACCGTGTTTTTTTTGCCGCCTTATTTACCCCCATCTTCACGTGGAATCATTCGTGAAATGAACACTCTTGTGTCATTTTCTAGTTTACGGCATGTTTTTACCTTGATAGGTGCTGATTTTTGAGAGAAGAAATTCTTAGAAGTCGGTTATGTTGACAGTTTTAATTTATTTCGACCATGTATGATCAATTTTGAGAAATCTAGTCTCATCAGACAGTCATTCAATTGGAGAATAAACATTAGAAAAATAAAAGATATTCTTTTGCCGTGGTATTTTGTCTCACATTTTTCAAAGTTTAAGTTATTGTATACATTTGAATCTTTTTTAAATTAGTATTTGGTGTTAGGGGATTGGTGATGTGAAGTGGTGATAGGGGTTATTTAAGGATCCTGAATAGAATCATTCCCACCACTAACCTTTATATTCACACACACACACACACACACACACATATATATATATATATATGTTCGCATCCTTTCGTCTATTTTAGACGATGGCGTAGTTTTTTTTCCCTCTCTCTTTCACTTACATCTACGTGAGTGGCTGAACAGACCGATCCTCGAATGGCTGCCAACAAAAGTTGATGCTTTCTGTAGGTGTTGGGGGTGCTGCTGCTTCTCCTTTCTTTTAGCTCTCTTTTCTATGGCAGCTTTTTTCCTCTCTTTTTCACTTCTTTTTGTTCCTTGTTTGACGAGGAGACGCCAGGTTGCACGGTCTTCCGCACAAGCCTCCTACGTGTCTATGTCGATGCGGCATGTCTTCAGCTCTCTCTTGCAGACATCTTTGAAGCGTAGGCGTGATCTCCCTGCCGGCCGGGTGCCCTCCACTAGTTCACCATACAGTAGGTCTTTGGGGATGCGGCCTTTGTCCATCCTCCTGACATGGCCAAGCCAGCGCAGGCGTCTCTCGCAGGTGATGGCGGGCATGCTGTTTATGTTTGCTCGTTCCAGCACTTCTGTGTTAGGCACTTTGTCCCCAGCGGATGCGTTGAATGCGGCGTAGGCATATATATATATATATATATATATATATATATTATATATATATATATATATATATATATATATATATATATATATATATATATATATATATATATATATATATATATATATATATATATATGATAGGAGGGTTGGAGTAAAATCCGGCAGTATGAGGTAAGGTAAAAGGAAAAGTTCGTGTGTTTTTATCGATCTTTCATGCTCCTTGACACGTTGTGTGAGGCGTCGTCGACTTTCTCCGACGTAGCATGTGTTGCAGTTATTGCAAGGGATGGTATAGATGCCGGCGCTGGGGGTATCGGGGTTGTTGGGAGCATCTGTGCGTGTGGAGGAGTTGATGAGGTCCTTGATTGTTTTGGATGTGGTTTGTATGACTTTTATTCCTATGGCTGTTAGTTTGTTATAAAGTGGATTGTTTTCTGTGTGGGTAGGTAGGGATAAGTGTCAGTCCACCGCACAGACACTACTATCCTCTAAACTTCCCCCTCCACTTTATATGACGTTATTCTCTGTTCAATCAAATCTCTCTAACCATCCTACCCTCAATTTCACCACAAACTCACTTTCTCTTCTATAAATACAAATGTTCGTACTTTGCTTTGAATAAAGTTAGACTGATGAAGTTCTTCGCGTAAAGAAGAACGAAATATTTCTCTCCTTCTTCAACTTGTTTGAGTCATTATTTTTGTACACTTTTTCATTTTACCTTACCTCATATATATGTACACACACACACACACACACACATATATATATATATATATATATATATTATATATATATATATATATATATATATATATCAGTTACGTCTCAGAGAAATCGGTAGCACCTCTAATGACACACTAATAGTTAAATAACATTTTACTCTCCGGTTCGAAGGCATAAAAATACTTTTGATAGATTAAATCTTATATGCTTAAGATCATGATTTTTTTATTACGATTATTCACCTCTTCTTCTTCTTCTTCTTCTTCTTATTATTATTATTATTATTATTATTATTATTATTATTATTATTATTATTATTTTTATTATTATTCACCCCAGCGTTAGCTGATGGTCTTTTACTGGAGTTTGAGTGAAACAGGTCTCCAGGACTCTCCTGGGTATTCCAATTTCAACAATGCTGTCTCTGAGTGGTCGCAATTCATCCTCTGATTTCCAGTTCATCTAGTCTTTTTTCTAAGATTTTGGGGGCCCGTTCCAAGTGCCCCAACTTCAATTGGTATCACATTCACCTTCATTCCACAGTTTTTTTTCAATTCACTAGCAAAGTCCAGGTATTTGTCTATTTTTTTTCGTTTTCTTTCCTCTTCACCCTGTTATCTGCTGCAGCTGCAAAATCTACCAGTAGGTGAAATAAAGAAGTGGCAGTAATAGTAAAAAGATGAATAAGTTGAAAAGAAAAAAAGAGGATGATGAAGAGGAAAAGGGCAAAGGATGGAAGAAGAAGAAGAAGAAGAAGAAGAAGAAGAAGAAGAAGAAGAAGAAGAAATAAGTAGTAGTAGTAGTAGTAGTAGTAGTAGTTGTATAATCACGATGAGGATAAAAAAGGAGGAGTTTTTGTTTGTGCTGAGAAAGATCAAGAAGATAAATTTAATAAATAAAGCGGACCATAATAAAGTGGAAAAGAACGTGAATAATTTGATGAGATTTGATTAGGGTTATGTTGTCTCTTTATTGCATCTATAATCGACAAATGGATTTGCTTTCCCTCTTCAAACTGGACATACAATACTTTCCGAGCAGCCACTAATCCGATTCTTTTAACAAAGGACAATGGGGGCGAGGGGGGGGGGATAAAAAGAAAAAAAACAATCCTACAAAAAATAAACTACGGACATAATCTTTTACTCTCGTTTGTGTTTTTATAGTTAAGCAAAATAAAGTGCGTCCTATCGTCTTAAAATGGATAGCAAGCTAGTCTCGCAGATCCATTACTACTAAAAAGCGAATTCAATCCTCGCTGGATGCCCGATACCTTCGACTTTGTATCACATCCTACACGTGGCAGACGGGTTGGTTTGGTTTGGTTATTTTAATAGCATATTAACCTTCGTGGGTTATTTAATGCCAAAGCCACCCTTATATTACAGGAGCAGTGGTACTATTCAACCCTTAGCTTGAGGGATGAAGGGCTTCCTACATTTCTCAAGGGTGTTAGTTTGAAATTAAAAGTGTCCCATCGTCGTATAATGGTTTGCCAACCAATCTCGCCGATCCATTATTACTGAAAAGCGAATTCAATCCTCGCTGGATGCTTCATACTTGCGACCTTATGTCACATTCTACACGTGGCGAACAGGTTGGTTTGGACTGGCTGTTTTAATGGCATATCCACCTTCATGGGTTATTAATGCCAAAGCAATCCTTGTAGAAAACAGTGATATTATTTACTGATAGCTTGAGTTGCTTGGTTAGCTGGTTGGATTTTACGGCATGTAAACCCTTGTTGGGTTATTCTATCCCGAAGACCTATTCTTTTATTCCTTCTCGTTGTGTATTAAATATGTTTTCAAACTCAATTTTTTAAACACAATTTTAATACTCATTTTTATCTATTTACCAATAGATATTTTTATCTATTTACCCAATGGGACTTTAACAAGTAGTACTACTCCGGGTCAGAGTGGACCTGGGAGTAATGGTTATAAAGGTATACTCCACTTCCTCCAGAGTTCCAGAATTGGATTTTCTTGTCACTGTCATAACAGATAATGTAGCAATAATAGGTGAGTGCTTTTCCCTAATCCTCAGTTATCAAAAGTGTATTTTATAAATTATTCTGGTGCTCTTGTTACATAATTATTAGATTCCTAATAATTATTTACAGTAGTGTAGAAATCAAAATGGCTGCTATAAGTTGCAGCCCACGGCCTGAAGGATGAGTGACAAGGCTTGACCTCATCCTGATCCTTTCCGGTGGATACCGTGAGAATCGGTGGAGAAGACCCTTTCCGGTTTAGATTAGAAATAGATTTTAGTCAGTCGGTCAGAAACCACGAGGGTGGTGAGTCGTGTAATGCACGCTCCGACTCGATCTGCGCAGGTACTCTGGTGGGGATTTTGAAATAAAATATTATCTAAGTAAATTGAAGTTTGTGTTATTATCTAAAAATACCAATGACACAGGGCTTCTGATAAAGAGAAATCCCCAATGAAAGACCAGACACAAAGTCCCCAAGAGAAGTCCAGATGCTAGGAGAGATGTTAGAAGAGACCTAGAAGAACTTAAGATATCAAGACGCCAAAGAAGAATAGTAAGTAAGTAAAGGGTTATATATATTTACCAACCCCTCCACACGAGCAGGATGTGACACAAGGTCAATTTCTTTAGCGGAGTTCAACAGGTTTGAATTCAGAGTTTTCCTTCTCCTAGACCGGTTGCCTAACCAAGGTTAAAGAGTCCAGTCTGTCCTACAATTTATCCATAGCTGGAGGGAGAGTAGGATTCATACTTTCCCAAGGGTATTAGCGCTAAGTGAAATGCAATTACCACATCCAGGATTTGAACTCGGGGCGACGAGTCCATTTCCCATGACTTTAACCATTACACCACGCGCTTCCCACTAAAGTAAAGGGGTATACAACACTCTATTGATTATTCAGGACGCATTTGTATTCTTCTTTTTTTCACTTGTTCACAGAAAAACAAACATTGAAAATTGGGACGAAAGATGGAAGAAGTGATTAGTGAAAATATTTCAGACTGCAAATTTGGATGTCATTAAGTCTAATTAGTATTTGTACAAATTTCTTTCAGTACTTGTCATAAATTGATAGATAGATATGAATAGAGTATGAGATAGATAGATAGATAGATAGATAGATATAGATAAACTATGAGAGATAGATAGATAGATAAATAGATAGATAAATAGATAGATAGATATGAATAGGCTATGGGTGATATATGTTAATAGCCTATGATTGATTTGAATAGACTATGAAAGATAAATAGATAGATAGATGGATAGATGGATAGATAGGAATTGAATATCATAGGTAGATAGATAGATAGATAGACAGATAATGAACAGATTTAAATAGATATGGAGATATTAAGATATATATGATAGTAGTAGACTAACATAGATAGATAGATAGATAGATAGATAGATAGATAGATAGATATGGATATATTGTCATGAATCAAGTGATATGTCCTATAATAATTATTTCTAATTGCCTGACAGAATATTTTTTTGAACTAATCAATTGCAAACTCAAAGACTTTGATCATTCAAATAAAATCAGACGCTCATTTTGAGAAGATATTGATTTTTAATCGAATGCACCCATGACTCATAAACAAATTATGTATTTTACGCTTATTTCTTTGAGAATGAAATATCTCATCCGAAATTGGATTTTACAATAACTTCCTCAACCGAAAGTTGAAACTGCAAATGGATTTAACTATTTTTTTTAAAATTCTTTTCGAATCGTTAAATAATCTCATAACTGAATATAACCTTTCTAGTTTATCAGGTCCGTGTAACGTTTTCTAAAGTTCAGAGACCAAGTATTGTAATGATTTCATGAATTCTTCAAATGAGAATCTCAAGCTGGGACTTAACTTAAAGCTCACGTTAGTGAGTCTGAAAAGCTCTCCTAATTTGGAGGTAAATAAAACCCAAAGGGTAATTATCAAGAACATGACGCGCAGCTGTTGATGCGCGTTGCGTAAGGGTTATCTTCTCCACAAATGGTCACCACAGCCCAAGTTCAGATCATGGACAAGCCTTTCCCTGCGCGCTGACACCCTTGGAAAGGGCATAAATTCATCTACTCTTTCCAACTGCTATGTATAAATAGTAAGGCATACTCTCCAGTCGTGGTAAAACAACCAGTCTGAGAGAAAAATTCATAGCAGGTTAACTACATTTAAAAGTTGACCTTGTGCTGCAACCAACCCATAGCAAAGGGTTTACGTAAATAAGACATGTAGCAATGTAGGTATTTACCCAAACCATTCCCCACGGGTAGGATGTGACACAACGTCGAAGGTATGGGACATCCAGCAAGAATTGAATTCAATATCCAGTATTATCGGATATGTGAGACATGTTTGCTAAACATTACACCACGATAGTTTGCACTTTTTATTTTCCCAACTCGTTTCCCGAGGATAGGATGTGACTCAAGATTGCAAGTGATCTTCGCCAGTTCAAGGGCTTCAATATTGGCGACAAAGTTGTTGAAGTTAGTTAGTATACTGTTGGTTTGAACAGCAGCAGTTATCTAAGCATAACTGAACTGGTGCCCAAAACAGCTGGTACTTATGGAACTCAGGAATACTCCATTCATGCATTTGGGTGATTCCATTCCTTGAGTACTGATTGGCTGCTTGGTTTCTGTGATGTTATGGTGTTTTATAAATAATCTGTCATTTTGCAGTAGAGTTGCAACAAGGTATGATCCGAATTCCTTGTTGCTTTTTCTGCCAATTCGACAGTAATTGGAATTCTTCTGCAACAGTTAATTCAGTGGATGTTGAGGATGGTGTCGAGGCAGCACTGGCGAAACCTCATAAGGGGATCTAAGAGGTGATGATGATACGAACAAATAAAAGAAAACAAAAATGTCCATCCTAATTAAAAAAAAGAATTCAAAGTGATAGCTTTAAAGAATATAAACCCAGAATTATAATACTAAACAGTAATGATTGCGGTTAATCCACGCTGAAAGTTCTGGATTCCACTAGCTGCAATGAGTATGTTCAATATTTTATGAGGTGACCACTTGAGCAGCAGCAGGTACTGTAAGCAATCTGAGTTGTTTGTTTATCAAAAGGATTTTATTTGGCATTAGATAATTAAAACAGTGGCACGAAGAGAAGTAAGGTGGAAAGGAGAGTAGCCTCGCCAGTAAAGAGAGACAGAAAGGGAGAAAAAATAGCAGTCCTAGAAAATATCAGTTTGTGTACAGTCAGTGCACCAAAGACTGTCACTTAGGGATAGGCCTGCACAGCCATTTGCGCAGATGCAGATAATTTTATTTATTCATCTATTGGACACTAGTGGAACGAAAGGTGCCAATTACAACAACAACCTAAAAAGGGTTAATATGTCTTGAAACAAAACAACTAACCAAAAAACTAAGTTGTAATGTATATCAACAATTTTCCGAAAAATGATTTGCAATGCACAAAAAGTTATAACTGTTCAAAAGTATTAATTACTGAAACGCCTTTATCCACTATGCTATGTGTCCAATTGGACTTCTGAAGAAGAATATAGTACACGATTGAGTACTCTGACTAATGCAATAAACAGTAAATCGTTAAGTTGCTGTCCTCAGTAGAGAGAGAGGTAGAGAGAGAGAGAGAGAGAGAGAGAGAGAGAGAGAGAGAGAGAGAGAGATCGTTGTTTAAATAGTGTTAGTTGTGTTCACTTGGTGGAGTTATTCCAGCCACTCAACGATAGGAATTATATGAACCTCAGATATGATTTTATTTTTGTAAACTTTGAAATCTGACTGGTGATTCTTATTCGCTATTTTTGAAGGCAAGGGTAGGGTACAATTGAACACAAGGATTCCGTAGAATATTACAGAAAAGCAATTTGATACGACGATGACAATTCCACCGAATAAAGTGGCGAATTCGAAGAATTGGTGGATATATATGACTTTGAACACTCCTGAATTAGTGCTTTTCATTGTAAATATCTTCGATAAAAATTAAAAACTTGATTTTACAATCGATTCTTGTAGAATACGATGCGTAGATGACAATGACACAGAATGAAGAGGCGAGTTCGAAGAATTGGCGGATATATGAAGCTTTAAAATACCTCTGAATTAGTGTTGTTCATTGTACAAATTTCTGACGAAAAATCTTAAAACTTAATTTTATTGTAGTTTTGTATAACAATCGTCATAGGAAGTGAACTCAGCAATCCGAGTTCAAATCCTGAAAGAGCCAGCCTGCATTTCCCATCGCGCTTATACCATTTTGAAAGGAATAAATCCAACTTCCAGCTATGAAGGGGACTAGAGCTGAATGGGTTCTTTAACCGATCTAGTGGAATAAGAATTGTGAATCTAAACCATGTGTAGACCTGTCGAGAGATGGGTTCCACCGAGTCTGCCAGGAGAAGGGTTGGCTCCACCAGGCCCGACACACTAAATGAGTAGCGTCCACTCGACCAAATCAAAACACGGAACCAGTGTGAGACAGTAAGAGAGTTGACAGATATCAATGTTGGTGTTGTGCAATGTGTTACGAAATTAAATTTAGGTCATTTGAGAAGAAAGTTAATCTATGAGAAAAGGTAATTATATAAGATGAGTTTTTCCTTATTACTATCAGATATAGTTAAAATAGATATTTACATTGATAGAGAATATTTTGTCTTATTTAGAGACTTTGGTGGGGATCCCTGTGGTGTATTGGTTAACGTGCTGGATTGCGACATCGTAGTAAGCGAGTTCGAACCCCAAACACCCTATTACGTTCACTTGCAGACTAATACTTTGGGGGGTAAAGTCCATCCCCTAACTATGGGTTAAATAGTACCCTCATTTTTCAACAAGAATGTTTTTTACATTAAATAACCCATGATGGCTGATATGCTATTAAACAAGTAGTTGAGGTATGAGGGGCTCATACCTTTCCCAAGGGTATCAGCCCGAAATTGAAGGTAATAGTGAGACTGGAGTTCGAACTCGCTTAACTACAATGTCCCAATCCAACACGTTAGTCATTACACAACGGGGAACGTCTCGTTACACTTTGTTTATGTTCTTTCCTCTTATAACTTTTTTAAACCATTGATTTTATCGATTTCTGAGAAATCGTTTTATATTTTAAGCAAAAAAAGTTTACAATAGTGACTGGGTCGATTGAATTAATTCTAATTCGATCTTCAGGAAAGCGAGAAAATTAGATATGAGCGCTACCAGTTAGATGTAAATTCGAATATCGCACTGAACCAAAAATAGGTAAAAAGCGAATGAGAACTAATATTTTTCATAGAATAAAAGAATTAAATGAAAGTACATAACACAAAGACAAAATTACCGTATTCTGGTTAAACACCTTGGAAATCTATGCGTATATTCAGATAATATAAACGTATGAAAATAATCTTTCCATTTTAAGCAATGGTTGGTTGAAAGGAAGACCGATCTGTTGTATTTACATCACAAAGTAACGAGTAATAAATATTTTCTTGTATAGATAATTTGGTTAATGTTTACATTAAACCGAACCGAATCACTACTGCATAGCCTAGATAAGGTAGCAAGAAGCATTGGTTTATAGTTGAACTCGGATAAAACGGAGTTTTTGTTGGTTGGTTGGTTGGTTGGTTGATTGATTGATTTTAATGACATATCAACACGTATATTTAATTATTCCCAGGTTCATCATTTTGCCGATGATACCAACCTCATTCATTTCAGGGTTCTTTAAAGCAACTGGCCAAACAAATAAATTTGGATCTCAGGTTTCTTTGTCATTGGCTCAATGCCTCTAAGACGGAATATATCATTTTCAAGCATGCTCTTAAACCCATGAATTATGATTTTAAGCTTTTTATCAATGGTAAAAGGCTTATCCCTAGTGACAGTATTAAATATCTTGGTGTCCTGCTTGATTCTGACCTAAGCTGGAAATCTCAGATCAATAGCACTGTGCTCAAGCTCAAAAGGCCAATGGAGCTCTAACTAAACTTCGTCATTTTGTGTCACTAAATGTTCTGATCCAGGTTTATTATGCCATTTTCTATTCCAATCTCCAATGCTGTAATGAAATGTGGGGTCAGCCTAATGGCGGTACTTTGATTAATCGTATTACTGTTCTTCAAAACTTTGCGGTGAGACTTATGTCCTTTGTGCCTCCTAGAACATTATCTAACAACCTGTATGCAAATTTGGAGATTCTCAAATTTTCTGATATGGTCCGTTGTGAAAATATTTTGTTCATACATAAACTGTTCCACGATAAAATGCCTGTTTCTGTTCAGAATGCTTTTGCAGTTGACTTCACCCATGCTCAGGTCACTCGTGCTGACCAAACTGGTTTGTTTAATTTCCCTATCATCAACACGGTTAGTGTTGGGCATAATTAGATTCGTTTTAATGCAGTTAATACTCGGAACACTGTTCAGTCGGTATTGTTTGATGAAGAAAAGGAGAAAAAGGTGAAGCTTGTTTCGGTAAATTATTTTGTCCTTAAAAAACTTTTGAAAAAGCATTTTATTGCCTCTCATAAAAACAGATTTGCATTTAGATTCCCACACGGCTAATTTGTCTAATAATATATATCAATATGTTTGTGTTGTCTGGTTTGTCTTTTATCGTTTCTTGTGAGCGTCCAAGGGTGGTCATGTCCATGGGCTTAGCTTCACGCTATTAGGCATGGCCTCCCTTCAATAGTAGTTTAACAAAAATAAAGTTTTTCTTTTACTTATTCTTTATAACTTGTACCTACTATTGATAAATAAATTTCTTATTTCTTTATTTACACTTTTGTAGTTAACGGTTTTTAATATTACCATCGCCGCGGATCGGGTTGAGGGATTACTTTAGTTTGGTATTGATCAAGTTTATGTTTATATTTTTGGACATAATTTTTGTTCTCTCAAAAAGGACAGAATGTCATCTATGCTGACATTTTTATAAATATAACTTTTGTATTATTTGTATTAAAAATGTTTTCTGAGTAGAGCGAAAGGTCCACATCTGTGCGGAAGTGATAAACAGTGCAGGGTGTTTGATCGGTTTCAAGCAGTGGTTTTTATTCTTGCTTCACTTTAAAGGGGGGGGCGTACGTTTTGTGTGACCATAAGTCGTACTTTGCGCAAGGGATAAACTGATGAAGTATTGAAATTCATACACTTTCACTGCATTATGCTTTTTTTTAACTTTATAAATATAATATCTGGCCGAAGAAATTCGATTTGTGTACTTTAAAAAAAAAAAACATAGTTGAATATTCTATTGAATTAAAAAGGATAAAGAAAATATTAGTCATAATTCCAATACTGATATAATATTTCAGCGAAGAAGAGGGGGCGTGGTAAAGAGAGTTTGTCTGAAACAGATGCCGAGGGGAAAAGAGATGGTATACTATGAATTAATTTCGTAAGTTGGTTTGCATGCTGTTCATGTGGGTATTTAACACACACGTCAGTATCCGTGCTATCAACGCAACATGTTGATGATGATGATGATGATGATGATGCTTAGGTCGTTGTTTTATATTCTACTTTTAGAGAAGGAGAATGGAAATAAATTGAAAAAAGCAACAAGCAATCTCTGCTGCTCAACAAACAGTTGTGTCATTTATATTGCAAACCAAACCCAACCCAAATTCGTTATATGGCATGAGGAGTGTTACATTTTGGAGCAGGTGCGGAAGTGTGTCTGAACCAGATATTTGAAACGACACTATTCATTTCGGAAATGAATACAAAAATAAGACCTGGGTTTCAGCATATAGCTCGTTCTTATCCGAACCTGTGGCCACGGGTAGGATATGACACAAGGTCGCAACTATGGAACATCCAGTGAGAATCGAACTCGCTATTTAGTAGTAATAGATCTTCGAGACTTGCTTGCTAATTATAGCACCATGATGGGAGACCCTCGTCAGCTGGACGTTATAGTAAAAATCTAGGCACGTCAATATGATGGGACTGATTTCACTTTGCATTCACAGTTATGGGCAAGTAGTAGGTTTAGACTGGGATATTTAATCTATATTGACAAGCGCTGTACGGATAGTGTATGCCGCGAGGAAAATCTACCAGGAATGATGACCAATAAAGACGAGTGGCAAGAAAGAGAGGGTCATTGAAATTTGTGCCGGCAGGTTACATAAGAAACAAAAAAGAAGAAGTGATACTCTCCAGACTTTGCATTCGGTACACCCACATGGCCGGGTTAGCTCAGTCGGTAGACCGTTCGGTTAGAAACTACAATGTCCCTAGTTCGATACCGGCCCTCGCCAAATCAGCGTAAGAGTAGCATAGGGATCTGTGCGGTAACGTAATGAGCAGATGGTAGGTGTGGTGCTCCACCTCAGATGCAAAAAACCATCTCCTTGGTCTAGCGCAAGTGAACAGGGGATAGATTCCCTCGCTGTCAGGCTGATACTGACTTTAGGCCACCCCGACTTTATTTACTTACTTACACCCACATCACACATTCACTTCTACTGTCAACCGGTCTACGAGAAAGAAAACTCTGAATTCAAAACAGTTTTTGGAAGGAGTTGAGCTCTACCAGGCTATTCCCGCTCAAGAAAATCTAAAATTTAAATTTGTGTCGCATTTCTGTTCTTTTGGAGGGGTTGGGTAAATACATACCGCTATTTTTTTTGAGACCTTGAAACGAGTATAGCATCCATTGCTTCGATTTGGACTGGATTACTTCACTGCAATAATCTATTTTCTGTAACGTGACTTTACAAGAGATGAAATGAAAAAAAGAAATCTATGATTTACGTTCAGCTTAAACGATTTTTCTTTTTCTTTAATGAATATTTTATTCTAGCCTCCTGTGAAAATTCGATATTCTAGCTGCTACAAGTGAACTTCATAGTTTTAAGTAATTACCTAATTAGTTAATTAACAGTCGTGAAAGTTCGTGATCAACTTGAAGAAAGACAAAGCTCGTACGTAAAAGCTGATCGATGAAAGGAGCTAAAATGATGTTCGATATTCCAATGGCATCAAGTGTGACATAAATGCGTGACGGATTATTGTTTTAATCGAATCAATCAAGATCTATTAATCACGTAGACACATTTCCATTCACATCAATCGATTTGATAAAAGAATCAGTGCCTTTTATATTTCCTTTCTGTTTCTAGCAGATTTTTCTTATCTCCATTTTATGTATCTGTGTCTGTCTCTGTATATATATATATACATATATATATATATATATATATATATATATATATATATATATATATATATATATATATATATTGTTGGTAAACCATTGGGTAAGAAAAAAAAGGCAAATAGTTTGATTGTAAAAATATACTAATAAACATCACCTGGGGTTAAAAAAAATTGGAAAAAAAGAAAAAACCAAGATAGTTGTACCAACTAATAATCTGTTGATACTATAATACTTGGCCAAAATAAAAAATATATATATATAAGACAAAAATATATATATAAAGCCAGGATTTTCTAAAGCTAAAAAATAAAGAGTGCTCAATACCTAAGCAGAGCAAATGATAAAGTTAGTAGCTCATCTGGGGAAATATCTTTTCCCTGATGAGCTACTAAGCGAAACTGTTAGTAGGTATATCTGACTAATTAGATTTAACTTTATTATATATATATATATATATATATATATATATTATTATTATTATTATTATTATTATTATTATTTGCTCTACTTAAATATCGAGCACTTTTTACATTTTAGCTTTAGACAATACTAGCGGTTTATATATATATATATATATATATATATATATCTTTTGGCTAAATGTTATAATGCTAATCGATTATTTTTTAAAGTTGTGTGAAAATACTTTTACATAATGAATAAGAATAGCCTATCATTTTTGTAATGAGGTGTTGTTAGATTTAGAATTAACGGTATACTGGGGAAAATACAGACGTAAAATATTTAATTGAAAAGCTTTGAATTCCGGTTGACTTTCTTTCCAAATAAAATTATGGGTTAAATCGAACTTAACGGACCTGAATTCCACCATTGTATGTCACCCCGCCGAAAGAAAAAATATCAAAAATCAGGGAATTAACCGAATTTAATGATATTTTCAGTGTTGATATATTAATGAATAAAAGATATAATGAACTAGTTATTTTATTTAAAAACTTTCACTTTTCCAGTTCAGTTAACTTTGAACCACGTATCTTTGAGAATCACGTTACGCCTCAAAGATACGTGGCTCAAAGTTAACTCAACTCAAATGTAAAAGTTTTTAAATAAAATAACTGGTGCATTTTTTCTCTTGTTCATTAATATATCAGCACCGTAAATTTCATTAAACTCGGTTAATTTCCTGATTTTTGGTATTTTTTTTCTTTCGGCGGGGTGACATACAATGGTGGAATTTAGGTCCGTTAAGTTTGATTTAACCAAATTATGACATGTTTTACTGGATTACATGGTACTAGTAACAAGAAACGATCGATGACCCGATTGGTTTTGATTTCAGATTTCTCCATCACCAAGACTGGTTACTTTGCCAAAGCTAAATAGTTTAGCCTGCTCTACTATTAGCTTACAACTGGGAGTAGAGAGAGAGAAGAGATTAATTCAAGGGCATTAACGCTTTGACCATGATTTAAACTGGCTTCTTATTGGTTTAAGAACAGCACGTGACTAGGTGATTTCTCGGACAAGTGTGATTTAGAGTTAGTCAAGTTAGAGTTAAGTTAACGTCAATTGGAACAAGACGCATGTTGCTTATCCTCCCTCGCGCATAGTTAAAATGGGATTGGGATATAGATTAAAAAAGTGTGTACACCAAAAATATGTCTCCATGTTCCAACTGACAAGAACTAACAGAGACAGAAGCACAGAGAGAGACAACCTGAAAAAGAAAATGCTCCGAACAGAGCTCAACACGGCTCGCCAAAAGTTATAAGAATTTAAGTAAAGAACATAGCAGACACTAGAAATAAGAAGTATTCAACAAAACAAGGATGAAGATTAGTATTATTTGCCTTATTCGGACTATTTCCCCATCTTCATTGTTATTTGTACAACGTTTCGGCCGATATGCCCTCCGGCCTTCTTCAGGTATGTCTTGTTGGACTCGGGAACCTTCTCGGAACTCGGGAATCTTCTTGTCGTAATCGGGAGCCATCACGGAACTTTGAACCTAACCGTTTATTTAGTCCACGGGGTATCCTGTTCTCATTCCGCTAACCATAGCTGGGGTAGGAGTTGTGTTAATTATTTTTCTAGCTGCCTCTACTCAGGATTGAACTCGGGTTACAGAGATAACTGTCACTTAGAACTTAGGTTGAAGATATAAATCTGAAGAATTTTAGCTGATGAAGATTTTTATGTCAAAGGAATCCGGCATAGTTCAAATCCTGGACGAGAATGTTTGCGTTTCACTTTACTCTTTTGCCCTTGGAATTGTGGGATTTAAAATAAATAAAAAGTTCTGAGCGTCTGGACGCTGGCGTCCAGACTTAACGGGCAGATTAATAAAGTCTTGATCTTTACTTCAAAACAGTTGTGTCTTGTTATTTCTCTTCATCTCCTCATTTCGTATTCCCTATAGAATTCATTAATTCATTTCTTCTCCCACGAGCTGGGACTAAGTCAGGCTGGGTTCGACAACGCGTATAGGAGAATGATGTCTGTGAATTCAAACCCAATTTAATATGATTAATAATTGACCTTGTGCTACAAACCTGCCAGAGGCGCAGGAGTCGAGTAAATACATTCAAAAGAAAAAAAAGTTCGGTCGAAATATTGTGTGTTGAATAACCAAGAAGAAAACAATTGCACTGAAAATACTGCGGAATACTGCGAAAAGAGGAAGACAATATTGATCGAAAGATCACAGCTCCGGAAAATCTAAGGAAAGGTAAAAATACCTCATTCTGGTATCTAAGATATTTCTTTTTTTGATGTTTTCATTTTGTGTTCTTCTAAAGAGTATCCGAAGATTTCACGGTTATCTGAAGTTATGTCATCTCTTATTCATTCGTATGAGAAAATATCCCACTTATGACGTAACAGCGACACAAAAAACACTATTCTTAGACGTACTGCTGGCTGAATGGTGGAAACCCTGTCTTTGCTGGAAACTGACTATTGCTTCTAACCATCATTCTTCGTATTAAGCAAACCGTGAAGAGTTTGATAGTGTTCACCTGCAAGCAACAAACGATGTGAAAAGCAAAGTGGGAAGCAGGTGAAGACGAAGTGATTTTAATGAGACACCTCCAGCCATGTTTACTATCGTCACGAATCGTAAATTATAAGTGTTCAGCTCTCATATTTCGTCTCTCGCTATTCGATTGAAGTACGGACCTAAAAAAATCAATGTTTTATTTTTTTATTTTTTTCAAATTTTTATCTTTATTTTTTTATCCTTTTATTTATTTTTTATTTTTTTTATTAGGAAATAATTGAAAATTCAATTCGAATTTTAAAAAATAAAAAATACTACGTCTCATGTGAATAAAAAAAATAAGGGGAAAAAAATAAACCCATGAATTAATTTTTGCCTACCAAATTTTATTGGTATTTTTTACCCGTATGATGGGATATTGCAAAGTCCACTATCTATTCAGCTCAAAATGGCAGACTTGTTGAATCCAATCCCATCACAGTAGGGATGGCATGGTCAATAGCGGGACCCCCGATATCCTGCGGAAAAGTTAGCTTTAATGGCCTAAGGTGTACGTATAAAGGGACTCTCCCTGACAGGTCCTCCAAATACTTTTCTACTGGTACGAGGAGGGAGTGCGGACCGAAAGCCTGAGTAACATCTCCATTCACCATGCATACCATCATGAGATGCTTACAATATTTCCATATTGGAGCATAGATGCGGCCAAATTTTCATTAATCAGATAGCTTGAAACCTCCTATATTGCTACAGAGGTCCTTCGCCACCCGAGTTACTCCACTAAAACTATACACTTCTGTTTCCAGGGTGGCTCTAGTTAGGGCGAGAAAATCTTCTAATGTTAGCATTGGAGGTGCCAGCTATAATAGGTAACAACTTCTTGACCAGACTCGTCAGCGACTTTGTGAACAATTATTTTGTTGTCTTGACAATTCGCTTAGAGTTTTACAATTCATGAGAGGTCATGAAGTGTGAACAGACCTATTGTTGTATACCCTTTCCTTCCTTTCTTACTTCTATTCCTCTTCTGTTCATCTTTGGTATCTTACGTTCTTTTTCCAGCGTCTGGAGCTAGTCTTGGGGACTTCGTGTCTGGTCTTCTAGGTCAGTCTTGTTGCCAAGACATTCATCAACCACAAAACCATATTATTTTCGTAAGCTTTTATTTCTTAACTAAACATTTCATGTAACTAAACATAGCGCGCGTATGCAGGTGAGTCCTAGCTAAGCAGACATATCTTATCTACCTGACCTCCAAGCCGAAACTGGACCCAACCAGGTCCCACGTGACTTCACGTATTTCGCGGGCTTTCTGTAATATTCCATGGAAAGTCCCGCCTGTGATATGAAAAGGGGCCATCCCTTCAGAAATACAGGGGATTGACAATAATCTTATGCAACCGCATAGATTATGTAACACTATATATATCAAGGAGTATCCGTAGAAAATTACTGGTGACTGTTGATAATCCTTAAACCTTAGATATGCGATTTGGGCACCATGACAGACACGTGATAGTTTTTAGTCAGAGTTAGTTAGATGCGAGCCAGCGCTGAGAGAGTGTAGACGTAATTGTCGACTCTAAGTCTTGTTAGTTAATTTTTAAAAACAAGCAATGCCCCGCTCAGCCCAGAAGAAGCCAGCAGATAGAAGTCAACTAGACAAGATAACATGGCGAACGGCAAGTTAGATGAAGAACGTGTTACCCGCTGAACCAAATTCTCGACGTTGATCGCCACCTTTGGGGGTGCAATTTACACATAAGGGGAACTCCTGCTTGTCGTTGTCATCGGTGATTTTTCTTTTTCATTTTCTTCTTTTTTTTTTTGTTATTTTTGTCATTTTGACCCCCTTTTTCGAGGGTCTTAAAAAGTACCTTTATGGCCGGACCGTTGTTTCGGTCGACTATAAGGTAGGGGAAATTTGTAAAAAAGACATATCTTTGTTATGTTTTCACCACAACAACAAAAAGAAAAATACACTACTTCAGCGTTTGGCGCTTTTTGTAATGGTAGAAAAATTTAAGTCCGTCTAAATGAAATTGTAAAATTCCTCCACGTGAAAAAGAGAAAAAATCAAGTTACGTTCGGTGTTAATTCAATGATGTAGGGAATTATCTTCCTTTTGCCGGAAGAGTTATCTCCTCGCTGCGTTGCTGTTTGTTTCCACTAGGGGGACCTCTGGTAGTTAAGCGTGTTCATTCAAACGCTGCTTCCTCTTTTAGCTACATCTCCGGAATGAGCACATGGGTTAGACTACTCGGTGGGGCTCGGTCCTCCCTCTTAGTAAGTGATCTCTATCTACGGACGTTCCAGTCCTTTTATGTATGTATGTTTATGTACACTATCTTGTATTTTATGTATCGTTTCGATGTGCTGTTATCTATATAAAATGTTTTGTCTCAAAACGTGTCAGAGTTTGTTATGCTTCAACTAGTTATGACTTTGTTATAACTTTGAATCTTATAATAACAAATCAGACTCCAAATTTAACATATAACAATAAATTTATTAATCAAAAATACACTCGGCTAATTTGCGTTGACTTCTCTCTTCGCAATGTTTACTAACCTTCTACGCATGCGTACTTTGTTTGCCAGGACCACACCGGTCCCTTGTGGAAGTGAGGCAACTTGTGCGTTAGCATATTAAAACACTAGGCATATTATTATTATTATAAAATAGTAAAGCAAGCATAAGCCAGAAATTCCTTTGCGACCTCGCATCGCATTCTGTTTAATAAATTTTCACATTTTTATTTAGAAATCCCTATAGTCTGATACACATGACAGGCGCCTCTTAGCACTTGACATCCTAGGCGACTGAGAATTTAACAGGTATTTTGGACAGTCTCAGAAAATTAAATCATTAAACGCTTTTTTAAAGAAATTCAAACAGCAGTAAAAAAAAATAAAATAAAATAAAATAAGATAAAATAAAATCTGACAACGTAGAAAAAAGAAAGATCTAGTCTGACCAAATTACCAGAAAAAGTCTCATTGAATGTCTCCGTAAGTTCTGTTCTCGTAAGGATCTACTGACTGCTGTAAACACAAGAAGTTTGGAATTAGTTTCTTTATCTCTAAGGAAAAGTATGATAGTCTAGTCAACAACACTTTTAAATGGTTGATTTCTGTTTTCAGAATTTAGTGTACAAAAAAACCTACCAAGGGCACGTAAGCTTGATTAGCATATGATAGTTTGATAGTGAGTTCGATTCTTATTGAATGCCCCATACTTGCAAACTTATGCGCCAACTAAGCTAAGCTTAGTAAATGACTATAAATAACCACACATCCGACCCCAACCTCACCCCTAGTAGAGCATGAGTAATGCTATATAAAATTTCAAACCGTTACCATATATATGTTTGTATGTGTGGGCATGTGTTGTAGTTACAAATCAATGTTTCATTACTTTTTCATTCTGTGTGCTTACACAAGTGCGTGCGTCTATGTAAGCGTTATTCTTTTTAGACAATGATATATATACATTTATCCAACCCCTAAGCATGATTAGAGTATGACACAAGGCCAATTTCCTAAGTGAAGATTAACAAGTTTGAATTTAAAGTTTTCCTTCTCCTAAACTGGTTGCCATACCAAGGTTAAATACCAAGGTTAATATCTAAAGAAGAAGTGTTAGATCCCTAACTTTCTCGAATGTATTAGTACTATGTGAAATGCAGACATATGTATAAGAGGTCCACCGAGTGTTAATTCTGGTTCTTATAAAACATTGGGTTACTTAAAGGATGAGTACCCAATGCGGAATACTTCAGTAAGGAAAAAACAAACGCGTTAGTTACATTTATATAACTTTATTATAACATATTAGGGGAACAAAGTTCCCCAGGCTATTTAATGTCACAAGTGTCCAAACATACACAATAGTGTTAATAGACAAAGTGGTAACCACTTACTGTAAGTAGAGGCTGTGGCGTCTGGGGTGCACCGTATGTGTCTGGTGGAGAGAGATGCCAAGCACGACCAGGCTTGTTCAGTGCATCGGAAGAAGAGCGTTCTCTCCTTGCATTCCTGTGTCACGTGACCAAAATAGCGTCTCCTGACACAGGAAGATTCATCAAAACCCTCAGACAAGAGAGACTGCCCTTACATATGTATGTGTGTGTGTGTGTGTGTTTTTATGAAAAGGGGGTGACTTAACGGAGAAGACAAAATATTAAATGAGTCGTAACTTTGTCGATACAATAATTAACTGAATAAGTCGGGGTTATTAATGAATATAAAAGTGCTCAATACATTTGTTGAAATTTACCGTGATTATGGTTTACTCATATTAGATAATAGCAGTCCGAGAAAAAGAGGCATAATACGTAAAGAAATTACATTAAGTATTTAATAAATTTGGTATCGCACTTGAAATCCAAACTAATCTAAAAGTCCCAAGCTCCTTGGATATTACATCAAACCTTAACAATGGAACTGTATCCCCTTTCAAAAAAATAACCATATACTCTGTTATATGAAGACATGTTCTAACCATCCAAAACATTTATTTAAACAAATTCATAACGGTATACCTACTAGGTTATCCAATAATTCCTCCGATGCTAACAAGTTTACAAGAAAAAAAGGTAAATACGAACAAACACTTAAAAATAGGGGATTTAAAACCAACCTCACATACAAAGCCGATAACAACACAATCATAATGAAAGAAAGCAAACAAATAAAAACAGATCGAGAAATATTCTTTAGTTTGCACCCCCGTTCAATAGAGCCATTAAACATAAATTAGGAAATATATTTTTTCAAAATTAAAAAAAAATAAACATACATTTTCTACCCGAAAACAAATCATATGAAAGATTTAATAAAAACACAGTAACAGTAAGTTATAACTGTCTGTCGTATGTTGGTCAAAATATCAACAAAATCAACATTAATAAATGGACTAAAAAAAAAAAAACTAAAGTCTTCCATGTAATTAAAAATAATAAAGAAACGAAGTTTCATTAAATGGAAATGTCAGTTTTTGTATAGTGTACAAAGCTAGTATACAAATTAATGAGCAAAATAACGATAAAAATATATATTTAGGCTCAACTTTAAAAAAAAGTTTACAACCATAGGACAAATTTTACAAATATAAAATCTATGCCTAGCTCAGGCCTTTTGAATATATTTAGAACATCAAAAATAAATACGGTATAGATCCTATCATAGAGTGGGAAATTGTACAAAAAATAAAAACCATGCGACTATAGATCGGGTAATAAATTCTGTTATTTTATGGTTGGAAGAGAAATTAGCTATCGCAAAGGTCAGAAATTTCGAATGGATTTCATCCAAGACGTAGATGGCGACTCGTCAATAAAAAACCTAAACAGATCGAACGATGATTGAAAAATCAAAACAACATGGAGCATTCCTCCTGTACGCTGGGGGTCTATGATAATCGATTTTGTTTACTTCTGTTTGTTTTAATTAAAATAATTTAATCACCTGACGGTCGGAACGGTGAAACCGAGTAGGCTTTCTGACTATATTTAATATATATATATATATATATATATATATATATATGTATAATCCCGGCAAGCAAACGAATACCGCGTGCGACCTAATTACATCTCATCAGCAGTGTATACCTCGATCTCTCCCTACCCGACAGAGATCAAACCGGAGAACCAAGAACACAGAACCAGAGACTCTATATCTAGGTCACCGGCCAAACACGAAACTCGACAAATCAACGCTGATGAGACCTAATTAAATCGAAACAGCTGTCCAGTGTTCCGCACATCGCACGCGGTATTCACCGGCTTTGCTTGTCATGATTATATAATTAAATCAAATTCTTTCGATGTATCTTTTCATATATATATATATATATATATATATATATATATATGAAAAATAGATGGAAATTAATCCGACAGTATGAAATTTAACATTTTTGAAAAAATGATGTTATATAATTGCGGACAGAAATCTCTTTCGACCGGCTCGATAAAATGGTCATCATCAAGAGCAACATATGAGAGAAAAACGGGAAAAGAAAAAAAAACCGTTAGAAGACTGTTTACAAACAAACGCTATATTCAATGTTGGAATTTTTTTTAAAAAGTGCGTGTTCTGTTTTAAAAATAAAATAAATTTTATTTTTAATTCTTAAAAATCAGAAGCATTATAGTTCATAGTAAAACTCGAAAAGAGATTGATGTAAAAATATATAAAAAGTGTATAGTGAGTATCAAAATTGTTCAGGATATATTCCAGCTATTAATATATATATATATATATATATATATATATATATATATATATATATAATAGATATATGAATATCAGTGTTAGAGCATGTAGATAGAGCATTAAGTTAAGTGGAGACAAGATATCAACAGCACTTGGTAATTGATAGTTTTTCGCCTATCCGATTTGAAATCAAATGGTCATTAAGTCTAAGAGAAGAAAAAATAATTCTGTTGGTTTTCGAAAGAAAATCTGAGTAAGCAGAAATGAAACATTTAAAAAGGGAATAGAATTCTTTAAGGAACTTGACCTTAACAGAAAATACGTTAATGTAAACAAAAAATCCGTATTTAGGAAGGAATCAACATTTTTGAAGTACGATAGAAAACAATAAAAGCAGAAAATTACAATTTTCAAACAATCAAACTATCATCAGCTGCAGGTGTGTGCAATCTCTTATCCGTAATTTCAGCAATGGAAAAGATAAAAAAAAGAAAAAGAAAAGTCAATATTTATCTCTTTTGCTTTGTTTTGTCTTGTTTTGTTTTGGTTTGGTTTTATTTTTTGGTTTCTTTTTGTTTTTTGTTTTTTTGTTTTTTTTTGTACAGGGAAGTTGGCATTTTCTAAAGATAAGGTTTTTGAAAAACAAGTCCTGATTCAGCCAATGTTTGAGCGTTTTCTCACAGCTGCAGTACAATATAAGGCTCCTCTGTGGATTTCAAAGATAAGGCCTACCCGAAAAGAAGCAACTCATGATCAAAGAGGAACACACCCTACCACAACCACGCACATAGATGCAAATAAAAATCTTATCTGTAATATATATATATATATATAGATATATAGATATATAGATAGATAGATAGATAGATAAACAGGTTTGGTTGCATATCACGTAATATTTAATATTGATGATTATATTTGCTTACGTTCAAGCCCTAGTGTAATGTTTATTATATAGGAGTCTAAATGATCAAGAAGATGCCTCATATTTTCCAAACCGCTTTCGACCACCATTGGCATCGTATTGAGGGAAATTATTTGCTGTGGTTGGTGGATTATTTATTCCTTTTCTTGGGAGGGTTTATTGTGGTTGATATATATATATATATATATATATATATATATATATATATATAAAGGAAAAGGTGACTTACCGGTGAAGTACGATGGTTAGTAAGAGGAATTCAGGGGGGTAGGTCGCGATATAACAAATACAAAATGCTCAATATAAGTAGAGCAAATTTATTATAAAATGGGTACAAGAGATAACCTACTCGAGTTTCACCACAAGGATCTTCAGAGTGAATTAATCGAGGCAGTCGATTTCAACACAAAGTTTCTGCGATCACCAGACAAATTGGTGAAGACGCTCTAGAGCAATAAACTGATAGCCAAGTGCAGGCAGAGAGTGACATTCCAGATATAACATTATTATATCCCCAATAGACTATAGTAGCCCTTAATTTTAACTTTAGGTAAACCTAGATATATTAGTAGATCTTAACCCCCAGCTATGATCTAACCCCATAATTTGGTAGTATATCGATGTCCCGAATAATAGATCTATGTAGAGGTGAATATGCATATAGATAGGGATATATATATAATATATTAATAATTTGAAAGCAATTACAATGCACATAAAAAATTAAAAAAATAAAAGATGTTATCGATTTCAAAGTAGAACTTTATCTTCAGAGACGAATTCCAGAAAATGTGATTTCAGAATTCAGAACATTTCTGGAATTCGTCTCTGAAGATAAAGTTCTACTTTGAAATCGATAAGGCAAAAATAACATCTTTTATTTTTTATTTTTATGTGCATTGTAATTGCTTTCAAATAATTAATATATTATAACATACTTAACAAGCAAATTACAAATTATATATATATATACATATATATATGTGTGTGTGTGTGTGTGTGTATTTGTGTGTGTTTATGATGTTATATAGAGAAACCTTAGCTTTATGATATAACTTAAGCCCTTATATCATTATTCCAAGTGATATGCAGAGAGATATTTGTTTATATATATGTATGTGTGTGTATGTGTCTATATGGATAAGTAATCCAGTATAACCACCCTCAATTAAGCCATACATTACGTATGAGGCCCCTATATCCATCTTCCAAATAAATTAAGAACATTTCCTTTTTTAAAGAGTAATATAGATATATATATACGGGTATTTGTGTGTGTATGTATGCAAGTATATATACATATATTTATATATATGTATGTATGAGTGTGTGTTAATGTATATATGGACACATAATTAGATACAATTAAATATATCCACTCCCAACTTAATCCTAAAATATAAACTTTACCCCCACATTAATCTTCCAAGTAAAGGAATATATATATATATATATATATATATATATATATATATATATATATATATAGATCTTAGCCCTGAAGAGCATTAGAGAAAACTAATAGTAGGTTCGTCTTTATATTTATATATATATATATATATATTATATATATTGATGTGTGTTCAGGTGTGTTTGGATGTGTAGGCATATGATTGGATAGACCAATTCTCAAATATATGTAGGTACGTACTTGCGTGTATGCATGTGTATGTGTGCACACACACACACACACACACACACACACACACACACATATATATATATATATATATATATATTATATATAGTTGTAGAAAAGTTTTTCTCTCTACCACGGTTTCGGTATTCAAGGTACACCTTCCTCAGGAGAATTAAAGATATTGTTTGTACTTCTGAAATTCAAGTCTTCTGATAAATCTATTAGGCTAGTTTTTTTTTATTAATTAGTGCATGTATTATATTATATCTATATTAATCTTAGTTGTACATTAATGCGTTACGTAATCTGTGCCTGCATTTCCCCAGGAATTCATCCTTTTTATTCAATAATTCTTTCTTATTCGGAAATCTAATTATCTCTAACTTTTCTTGTAACACAAGAAGCATGGATCAGTTAAGCCTCGGCAAGTATTTGATCTCTTTAATGTTTCCCATTTAATAATAGGTGTTATATTTTGATGCTTTAAATTCCAAACGTTGCTAGCTTAGGGTACCAATGAGTGAATAGTTTAACTAATCTCTTTTCTCATTTAGTTGAGAGTTTCGAAAAATAAAAAAATATGTTTATAATATCAGTTAATACTCATACAGAGTGTTATTTTCCTGTTTTTAATCTGGTTTATTAACGTTTTTTACCCATAGACACCTGTTGTTTTTGTTTTTTTTTTTTATTACTTCATTTTTCCACCCTGTCGTCTGGGTCTTTAGAATACACCTACTACACTCCTGCAGAGGGGTAATTCCCCCCTTCCAATGGGGCCATCTGTTAGCCATGGTTGGTGATCGGGGATGCTTAAGGATGGAACCTAGGTGGCTGAGCAGACCCTGACATGCAACACTCCACTTGGACCTTTATTTAGGTTAGACGGGTGGTCGGAGATGCCCCCCTCCGATCAATCGGCTGGTCACGTCAAGCCCTAGCACCTATATGATTGCCCCAAATCTGTTGCCTTTATAGCAAGCTCCAACCCTTTTTATCATACGGGTGGCTGAGGGTCTTCATATCATAGGAATGACGTTAAACTCTATCTGATGGTGAGGTTCCAGTTCTGTAGGTCTGGGGAATGTTGAACACCCCTTCATCACCATTGTTCCCAGGTCCACTTTGACCTGGAGTGGTAGTACCTGTTAGGGTCCAATCTATAGGTTAAATAGAAAAACATGAGTTTATAAAAAGATTGAGTATCTATTAAGAATGAATTTTTTCAAAACTTAGTCGGTATTAAATGACCCACTGAGGTTGATATGCCTTAAGACAAAACAGACCAAAAAATTACTTGATTTTTATTCACTCCAGTAAATGAAGATGCAACTGTTCGGAACATTTTTCGATCGGTGATAAGAACATCATTAACCTTGGCTGAATGTTCTTTCAACAATTTAACAAATTAGGATCAATTTCACAATGATGTTCATTATCACAGTCAAATACAACAATATTGATTTTTGCAAAGGTTGGTTAACGTGTTACGTATTCGAATTTTTTTCTTTGATTTTTCATCAAAATATTTTAATTTAAACAAGCCTCATTAACCGAGATACATTAAGATTTTATAAATTTCTTCAGGTTCTGTGTTTTCTCTCTTTTTTTTTTGTCAAAATTGTATTTCTTTTTATATTTGTCTATCACTCATTAGCTTTATTATATATTCATTAAGCCAAAGAGAAGTCGTGTGCGTTATTCTAAATAATGTTCTCAGGTTTAACAATGATCTCTCAATGGGTATATTAATAAAATATTAGTTTATTATCAATGTCAACATCATCAACTGCAAAACAAATTGCCCCAAGTGTTTTTTAATGTTCTACCTCTGGCGAAAATGTAAGTTGCAAACTTAGAAGTGAATTTGTTTTGGGTTTTTTTCTTTTTTTTCTTTTTCATTTAGTGGACATGGGAGTAATAATGTTGAAAGCGTACTCCACACTTCCCAGAGCTCCATAATTGGGACTTCATCACTAGATGCAGTTTGAACATCTGAGACCCTCAGCCACCTCCTTCTAGAACATACATGATATAAATGTTTGGGAAATTGCCATAAGGGCAATAGGGTCGGGATAATCATATAGGTGCTAGGGCTTGATGTCACCAGCTGATTGATCGAAAGGGCCTCAGATCAGTTGTCTATCCAAAGTAAGGACAAAAGTGGAGTGTTGCATGTCATGGACTACCAGGCCACTAGAATTCAGTGCTTAAACGTTACGTGTTGCCACCCACAGCCAACACGTGGCCACATTTGGGGGATTTTACTCTGCTACAGTGGTGTAGACAGCATATTCTACAGCCCCATCTGAGGGGTCGCTTTCGAAAAAGGTATAACCCTTCTCATCCATCCAGCTATGATTTAAAAGTATCACTACCATTCTGCTTCAATGACGGCTCTGGCATTAAATAATCCATGGATGTTGATATGCCATTAAACAAAGAAACCTAATCAAATTAATAAATTCCTGTATTTCGAAAGACTTTTGACTTTTGGTTTTCTTTTCTATCAAACATTTTTATCAAGTCCCAACCTTTATTGTTATATACCTAACGTTTCGGCCGATGTGTCCTCTGGTCTTCTTCAAGTATTTCTTGTCGAACTTGGAAACCTTCTAGTCAAACTCGGGAGTGTTCATGTCGTAATCGGGAGCCTTCACTGAACTTCGAACCAAACTTTTTCTCCCAAACCATTTGAATAGATTTTTCTCATTCCATTAACCATGACTTGATATAAGTGTTAAGTCTATATTTAGCAGTCTCCAGTTATTTTCGTCTCCAGATCATTGTCACTTCGAACTTTATTAACTCAACCCTTATATCTTTGCACTTTAGGCACCTCACGTGGCGTAATGGATAGCAAGTTAGATTTGCAGACCATTGTCAGTGAGTTCAATTCTCACTGGACACCCCTTACTTCTGGCCTTGTGCCAGCTCTAAGCTTTGTGAATAATTATGTATGTTGCACCTTGTGTCTAACACTTTTTATTTTAAAATGTTTTATTTAAAGTTTAGTTGGGTAACGAAAAAAGGTTATTAGTCCGAAAGTGAACGTAGCAGGGTGACTGGAGATTGATGGTGTCGCATGGTACACGTTAGCAATGAGGACGCACCCCTGCCATTTTTAAAGACTGTTACACAGAGAGTCTTTTGGGGTTCATTTCATGTTACGTCAGAATGCTTTTCACCGATGATAAACTGTTTTGATTTACCTTACTTTTAGATAATCAGTTGAGGATTATGTGGTTTCATACCTTTCCCAAGGGTACTAGTTCGAATGTGAATATAATTGGGTGACTGGAAAATAAACTAATAACTGATAAGACGCAAATAAATGTTGATAACCGAACATTATGGCTTCATAAAATATTCCTTCAACAAACTTGATTAAATTATTTGAATTAATGGTATATTCAACCCAATAATCTCATTCCTGACTTATCTACAAAATATTTGTTGTTATTTTATGTTTCCCTTATTGTCATAATGATAAAAATCTATTTAGTATAAACTCTTTCCTAAGGATTTTACGGTAGAAATACATTAGATATCAAAAAGAAAAGGTTTGTTATTTGTCAGTAATAAGTTGAAGCAAGACTGGATATAGTTGTTGTACTAACCCAGGCAACAAATAATGGAACTGGCACATTTAGAAGATGTTAACCTTGTTTTTATTTAATTTATTTAGCGGTAAATAAACAATGAGCAGAAAACACACCACAATTTTTTATTTAATAACGAACATTTCTAACTTCATAAAATATACATTAAACAAGCTGTATTAAATTATCTAAATTAATGGTATATTTTTCCAAGCCAAACACAAGATTATGGAATAACCAAATGTTAAGGACAAAATGATGGAATGATGTGGCGTGATCACATTGCCATAAAAGGCTCACGTCACATAGTAGCAGGTGAGTTGACTAGTGAGTCACACACCGACAACAGAATTCACATAGGCAGTGTGTTCCAAGAAAAAAACAACATACGAATGTCGCAGAGTAAAAAAAGTGATTATTTATTTATTTCTCGGCTCGTGAATTTTCAGAGAGGAAGAATAATGTCAAGCTGTTCTATCATAAATCAGGTTTGTTACTTCAATGTGCACGCTATGTTGCCAGCCAACAAAAACGACCAGCGATTTCCCTTTACTTAACTTTGTTATCCTGTGGTGGAGGAAGGGACATATCCGTTTCCGCTCTTCTGCAGAAAATTTGGGACTTCCGGGTTTTTTTTATCTAGTTCAGGAGTCATTGACCGGTTACTGGCTGACATACGTTAAATGCTTAGAAACCTAGACTTTATTTTCTTTTTATTCTTATTTCTTTTTCTTCTCTTTCTCTTTATCCAGAAATCCGATTACCGTTTTTTTTTTCATTTCAAATTTTCCATAGACCATTTTAGTTACGCTACAATAATCTTGTAATTTCATTGCTAAATAACAAATACCAACTGAAGACGAAACATGCAAATCGGTTTACAGTTAAAAGACAGTTGTTGCAGACCTCAATAAGTGGTTGGTCATACCCTTCTTTTTACTTCTTACTTTCTTCTATTCTTCTTCTGTCGTCTTTGACATCTTACGTCTTCTTCTAACATCTGGATTTCTAGCGTCTTGGTGATCGGTCGCACTTGGCTCATTTCTTCTATATCAGTCTTGTTACCAAGACACCCATTAATCACAAGACCGTGTTATTTTTCTTAAGCTTTTATTTCCTTAACTAAACATTTCATGTAACTATTTATCTGACTAACATAGCGCGCGTATGCAGAGTGAGTTACAGTTAAGGCAGGACATATTCACTGCCTGACGTCCAACTGAAAACTGAGGACCTAACCAGGTTCCACGTGACTTCACGTATTTCGCGGGCTTTCTGTACTATTCCATGGAAAGTCCGCCCGTGATATGAAAAAGGCCATCCCTTTAGAAATACAGGGGATTGACAATAATCTTATGCAACCGCATAGATTATGTAACATAAGTGGTTGCCATACCTTATTTAAATGGAACATTGCTCTAACAAAAGGACTGTCAATTGAAACAATGGAAATGATTATAAAACCATTTGAAGAAAGCAAGGCGGGAATAAAAGAAGCTGGTTGTTCTTAGTCAGCGGTGTCTAAAATTTAGAGCGAATATAACAGAAATAGAATATTGAAAAAAGGAAAACATACTGATAGACCACAAAGCGTCGGATAGAAAACTCAAAGCAATTCTTACGATTCTTGTGGACATCTTTAGACAAGAGCAAGATCACTCTCCAGCGGAGATCCCTTGTGTTAAGCAGAGCATGATCCTTAATGAAGAAACCTTTGGTTACTCCTTGGTGTTCCTCAGTGTTGTGTATGATCCTTTACTTGTTTATTGGTGTCCCTTAGTGTTGGGTATGATCCTTTGGTTGTTCCTTGGTGTCCCTTAGTTTTTCAGGTCCGTTCGTCAAGGTCAATTAATGTGCAAATAAACAGCAGTCAATATCAGCGATTGAATAGTTAATTAACCACGCATTCAGGCTTTTGATTGGCTAAGGTCTAAACCACGTTTCCTTGCTGTGTCTATAAGTTTAAGTAGTGGATTACAGCACGCCTCATATAACCAAAATTAATCCAACAATAGAAAATGAAAATAAAAGTTACAGTCAAACAAATAAAAAAAAAAACTGGTCGGAACAGGAGTCAATGTTTGAGACAGAACTGTGAAAAATCAAGTGAATAAAATGCAATTTACATAAAGAAAGTCCAAATGAAAACCAGCATTAAAACATACACAAAGTAAAATGAGGTTAAAGGGGCTAAAGAGAAACAAGCTTACTGTGTGGACAATTGGGTGAAGATGATATTCAGTGATGAATCATGAATATTTTAAGACCACGATACAGTATGTTTTATTTGATTTCGTAATGGGTAGTAGTGATAAAATTGATTTCCCTAATGGTAACGTAATATTTGATAGTGATAGAAGTTATATCGCCAATTGTAACGTTAACAGTTATTAGATATAAACGTTGTATATCCAATTATAACGCAGTATTTAGTAATAATAAAACTTATATCACCGATTGTAACGTAATATTTGATTGGGGTAAAGTCCACATTACTAATTGTAACACAATATTCAATATTTATAAAAACTTATATCACGAAGTATAAAGCAATATTCAGTAGTGATAAAAGATGAATAACCATTTCCACTCAGTACTTAGTAGTGATGAAGTTCATATCACCAATTATAACGCAATATTTAGTAGTGAT
>CM042156.1:97844739-97859739 GCA_023376005.1 Doryteuthis pealeii
TCCAAGTATTCTCTCTTCTGCTATGGGGAAATAGTGTCCGACTTTTCTATTTAATCTTAATATAGCAACCAAATGGGACTGGTTTAGCCCAGTCGGTAGAGCATCTGCCTAGGGAACTACAAGGTTTCAAGTTTATCTCAGTCGGTAGAGTATCTACTTAGGAACTACAAGGTTTCGGGTTCGATACTGGTCCCCGCCAATTCGGTGTATGAATAGCATAGCTTGGGCAATCTGATCTGTGCGATAAGGTGGGGATTTGACGATAGATGTGGCTCTCCACTTCAGCACAATCTCCCTGGTCTAGCGCTAGCGAAAAGGGCTGATACCGGCAATAGGCTGCCCCGACAAATTTACTAACTTATAGCAACCAATCTGGTAGAAGGAAAACTCTGAATTAAAACCAGTTGTGCTCCTCTTTAAAAGAAAAATGACGCTGAGGGTTAGTGTGAGTAGATATTAAGACAGGCTGTGTTCAATATATAATTTGTGCACGATGAGAATACGTCATGCACACAGGAATCGTTAATCTACCAGATTGGGACCAATAAGTGATACGTAATGCACACATATCACAGCGCTACGGGTACGTTCTCAAAACGTGTGTCTCACACATGTACAACTCATAGAAGAAAATAGTTTTCGTTACGGTAGGGGTCCTCAATTTGTTTACATAAACAAATTACCCTTCTCAGTCGGTCAAGGGTTTTTATTGCTATCGCTGGACATCATTGTTGACATTCCATTCATTGTTAGAATATGTGTGGCCATTTTTAGGCTGTAAGTGAGAGGACTTTACAGTGGATATCCCTTACTTATTTCATTCATTGTAATTATTATTATTATTATTATTATTATTATTATTATTATTATTTTACTCCTTTTGAGTTTTCACATCAGTGTTAGCTGATGGCCTTTCACTGGAGTCTGAGTGACAGTAAGTCTCCTCAGGTCTCCAGGACGCTTCTGAGTATTCTGGCAGATTGCAGCAGTCCAGTGTTCTGAATGTTTAATCCTTCCTCTGATTTCCAAACATTCCAGACCCTTTTCTAATCCTTTTTGGGACCGTTGCAAGTGCACCAACTACAATTGGAATCACTTTCACTTTCATATTCCATAACTTTTTCAGTTCTCTGCAAGGTCAAGATATTTGTCCATTTTTTCATTTTCCTTTAGCTTTACCCTGTGATCTGCTGGCACTGCAAAATCCACCAGTGGACAAGTTCTTTCTTTTTTGTTTATCAACACTAGGTCTGGTCTTCTTGCTGGGATAAGGTGATCCATTTTATTTCAAAGTCCCAGAGAATTTTATGCGTTTCGTTCTCAAGAACAGATTCTGGTTTATGCATATACCATTTTGTTGTATGGCCAAAATTAATTTTTTGCATAATTCCCAGTGGATCACCTTCCCAACCCAGTCGTGTCTAGTTTTGTATTCTCGTTGTGCTAGTTTGCTACATTCGCAGAGTATATGGTTTACAGTCTCATCTCTATTCCCGCAAAGTATTATTATTATTATTATCATTATTATTATTATTATTATTATTATTATTATTATTAAATAATACTTCTTGGTAAAAAACGGCTACGATAAGCAAATCGAGGTCTGTTTCCAAACGAAGCAAAAGTTGATGAAAATTGGTCATCGTTACTCGTCTAATCGTCAACTATCATGTGATTACAATGTAGCATTAGAATTAACATTTAGTTGCAAGAAGACATCTTTGACGCTAAAGTAATTACTCGCCTCTATTCTATATGCAGCATGCAGCATGAGGGATGAAACTTGTTAGAATCCGCGTCGTTTTTGTAAAGGTTCATTTGTTCTGGAACCTCACCACTAGAACCCCACTACTAGATGCAATTTAGTGTCATAGCCAGGTACTACCACTCCGGTTCACAGTAGATATGGGAATGATGGAAATGAAGGAGTACTTCTAGTCCGCAGTGGTCCCGAATTGAAGCATCACCACTAGATGCGTCATACCCAGGACACCTATGGATTGGAGCCTAACAGTTACCACCTCTCAATGTCAGAGGGTATCTCTGAGTAAGGACAACGAATATGTCAATCAAAATTCCCAAAATCTCCGGAAGTCTAGTCTCACCATCGGATGCAGTTTAGAGATCTGAACTAGAAAATAAAGTGAATGTAAGAATCAGCGCAAATGCTATGCTAATCATCCCCAAATGTTGGAATTAGAACAGAATTGGTTAGAATTGATTAGGAAAGAGTTGAAATTAGGTTTAATAACCCACACTAAATTCCATCACCTTCTTCTTCTCAAAAAGGACAAAGCCCAAGAAAATTAAACGTTCCTTGGATAAATCTAGTTATATATGGTATTGAGTTCACCCTGTAGGTCAGGAAATGGTCGCAAAAGGACAACTCAATTAAGAGAATTAACTGTCACAGGATATCCTCTAGCATTGGCAGTGGATTGAATAAAGGTTTCAGTTCGAAATTCGCAGAAAATTTACCAATTATGAGAGGAAACTGAAGAAGGTTGAAGAATTCAATTGCAGAAATGTTGTCAACACGATACACCAGATTAAAATACTTGTCCGAATAATTTACTGAATAAATTTAAAATCAATCTATTTGATCCATACATGAGACCTTACAAAAGTACAACCACTCTGGATTAACGTGGATCTGGAATTAATGGCAACAAAATCGTTATTCTAAATTCCTCAGAGATCCAGAACTGGAGCCTCACCACAACATATAGATTAATGTCATGCCCAGGGCATCCTATTGGGGGGGGGGATATTACCCCTCTGTAGAAGATACAGTTGAGTTATTCTACGCCGCTCCAACCGGATAGAAATTGGTTTGAGAGTTGTCCCCAGTTTGCCCTACTATTTAACCATATCGAGAGGAAGAAGACAATGATATAATTTATTTTTTCTTTAGTCAATTAGATTTTTTTATAACCAAAATATTTCGATTGATGATTTTTTTCAGCCTTCTTTGGCTGTACAATATGTAATAGTAATGTAATTATTTATAGAAACACTTTCAAGATAAATAAATAAATAGATAGATAGAGATGTACATTTCATTATTAAATTTTTTATTTATCTTTTTATTACTTTTTATGTTGCTTATTATCTTAATCTTGTATTGTTTATTCCTTTTGTACTAAAATAACAATACTTTTAATCTGTCCTGAGCTGAAGTGATTATGGTTATGGGCAGTTATTATAATTATTTATTCGTTATGCCTCCTTAATCATCTCCTTTTATAATCCAAAAGTGAACGTAATAGTGTGAGTACGAACTGTCTGACTATGATGTCGCAGTTCAGTACAATAGCCACCATGCCACGGGGACTTCACCTGCGCTCTAAAAAATAAAGTTTTTCAATGCGTATCTTACAATATGTATTTAGTCAACCACTCCATCTGAGGAATGATGACGCATGGTTAATTCTTAAACGATCTGGTTTTAATTCAGAGTTTACCTTCTGTTGGTTGCCTAACCAAAGAGAAATTATCCGGTCTGGCCATAGTTGGACAAAAAAGCAGATGGATATATGTCTTTTCGGAAGGGCGTTATCGTGAATTGAAACACCAACAGCCTCGTCCAGTTTTGTTTGTTTTTTTATAACCATCATATTTTGATTCATGAATTTTATCCCCATTTTGGTTATACAATACATAGCGTCTCTTTTTATAGAAACATTTTCGTTAACAGGAATAAATGGTTGCTCATTTTCACTTAAAGATATTTCCTTTTTTGGGGGGAGGGATTATACACCTGAAAAAAAAGCTATCGGCAAAACAACAAAATGAGAATTCGATCAATAAACTAAACAACTCTTGGAATGATGATGATATATTCCGAAATTACAGAAAGTTTCTTGAACAAAGAGGAGATCAATAGTCTGAACAGCCATTAGAATGATAATGACACTTTTCAGACTCACAGAAGTTAACTTAAAAAAGAAAAGAAATGAAATGAAATCAGAAGTCTGAGCACACTCTTCTAAGGAGACATGATTTATCTCGGAATAAAAATGATAGCTTAAACAAAAAGAATGAGAAGAACACATAAAATAGCATTGACTTATCGCAAAAAATTTTGATTGCTCTTAAATAATTTAAAAAAATCGGAATGTAGTTTTCTACTCCAAGGCCAAATATTAAAGCGTCTTAGGATTTAGTTTGGTTTCTTTGTTTAATGGAATATCACCCATCGCAGGTTATTTGACATCAAAGCCATCCTTGTAGAAGAACAGTTGTGATACTATTAATTCATAGCTGGGAGATGTGGGGGTTCATAAATTTCGCGAGAGTATGTATTTACCCAACTCCTGTACACGAACAGGGTGTGGCACAAGGTCATTTTTAAACGGTATTTTAAACAGCAAAGTTGGCAAAGTGGCCTCATGTTGGTATTAGCCGGACAGCGAGGGATTCTATCCCCTTTTCGCCAGTTCTAAACGAGAGAGATTTTTTATTGAGGTGGAGCGCCACATCTACCGTCAGCTACCCACTTTATTACACATATCAGATTACCTATTCTGTGCAACTTATATTCTGAGTTTAGCAGGTACCGGTGCGAACTTGGAACCTTGCGACTCCTAGGTTGGTGTTCTGTGCGGTGTTTAACAGGTTTGAATTCAGAGTTTTCCCTCTTCTAGACTGGTTACCATACCAAAGTCTTCCCTACTATTTATCAATAGCTGTCTACCATAGCTGTATACCGTTCCTAAGCGCTATATGAAATATAGTTAGTCTCATTCAGGATATGAAATCGTGTCACCGTGACCATTTCCTACGACGATGACCATTACACGAGGGGCGCCTCCTTTCCAAATTAGTCCTAAAGTGAACGTAATAGTACGACTTAAATTCAAACTACCTTACTAAGATCTTGCAGCGATGCATGATAGCCACTATGCCGCGGGGGACTCCTACTGTGCCCTAAGAATAAATCTGAATTTGTCTATACGTATCTAACAGCATGCATTTATTTAACAGTTCCATTCCAGTTAGGATGAGACACGAAGCCAATTCTTAAACGGAAGAAAGACGGTTTAAATTCAGAGTTCTATTAAACTGGTTGCCTAACCAATGTTAAAATATCCAGTCTAGTCATAACTGAAAGGAGAGCAGATGGAACATTAGAATCCTCATGATCCATAATGACATGTCTATATTTTATATAACCAATTTCTGTATGTCATTGTAACACAGAACATAGAACTGATTAATTGATTGATTTTAACGGCATATAAACCCCCATAGGGTTATTTTATGTATAGAGGTTATGCAATCGCGTTCATTGTACATTCATATTTAGATTTGTGCGTAGTTGTTTTTTAATAGTTTTTTTTATTCATATGGTTCTATCGGATACGAATAATTTGAAACAAATCTAGTTGACCCATGAGGGAGACCATAACATATTAACCCTCTCTCGTCTAGAATGGACCTGGGAACCATAGCAATGAAGGCGTTCTCTACACTCACCAGAGCTACAGAATTGGTGCTTCATCATCAAATGCAGTTTATTGACTTACAGCTTCGCAGGGGGTCCTGTCAGCGTATTCTAAGCCTCGTCGACAATGCACCAATTTTATCATTAATAATAATAATAATAATAATAATAATAATAATACTCAGGACCATTCTTAAAATGGACAAAAGAAGAACTCAGACAGATTGACCAAAGAACGAGAAAGTTAATGACCATGCACAAGGCTCTTCCCCTAGAGACGATATAGATAGATTATACGTGTCTAAAAAGGAAGGAGGAAGAGGTCTTGCCAACATAGAGGACTGCGTAGAAACCACTATCCAACAACTTGAGGATTACACAAGAAAGAGCAAAGACAAATTACTTATGGCGGTCAACAATAGTAGAAGTGACAGATGGACAAACAGAAAAACAACAAAGACTAGAAAACAAAAGTGGGAAGAAAAACAATTATATGGACACTTCAAACGACAAATCGAAGAGATTGCATATGGAAAGACTTGGACATGGTTAAGAAAAGGACACCTCAAAAGAGAAACAGAATCATTAATAATTGCTGCATAAAATAATGCCATAAGGACAAACTATATAAAAGCGAAAATTGATAAGACCCAACAAAATAGTAAATGTAGACTTTGTGGTAATAGAGATGAGACTGTAAACCATATACTCTGCGAATGTAGCAAACTAGCACAACGAGAATACAAAACTAGACACGACTTGGTTAGGAAGGTGATCCATTGGGAATTATGCAAAAATTAAATTTTGACCACACAACAAAATGGTATATGCATAAACCAGAATCTGTTCTTGAGAATGGAATGCATAAAATTCTCTGGGACGTTGAAATAAAAACGGATCACCATATACCAGCAAAAAAAAACAAACCTAGTGTTGATAAACAAAAAAGAAAGAACTTGTAAACTGGTGGATTTTGCAATACCAGCAGATCACAGGGTGAAGCTAAAGGAAAATGAAAAAATGGACAAATATCTGGACCTTGCAAGAGAACTGAAAAAGTCATAGAATATGAAAGTGAAAGTGATACCAATTGTGGTTGGTGCACTTGGAACAGTCCCAAAAGGATTGGAAAAGGGTCTGGAATGTTTGGAAATCAGAGGAAGGATTGAAACCATTCAGAACACTGCACTGATGCAATCTGCCAGAATACTCAGAAGAGTCCTGGAGACCTGAGGAGACTTGCTGTCACTCAGACTCCAGTGAAAGACCATCAGCTAATTCTGATGAGAAAACTCAAAAGGAGTAAATAATAATAATAATAATAATAATATAATAATAATAATAATAATAAACGAATGGTTGGACCTTGCCAGAAAAGTGGAAAAAAAACTGTGGAACATAAAGATTAAGGTCCTAAAAATTGTAATCGGTTTGGGACGAATTGGTAAATAATCTGAAGGAATTGTAAATCAGAGGAAGAATCAAGACCACCCAAACACTAGAATTGTTAAGATCGGCTACAATACTCAGTTCTGGAAAACTGAGGACACTTGTTGCCACTCAACCTCCAGTGAACCACCAGCTAAGGCGGGTGTGAAGAACTCTTAAAATGTTAATAATACTCAGAAGAGTCCTGGAGCTATGAGTGGACTTGTTGTAACAAGACTCCAGTAAAATACCACCAGTCACTGGGAGAAAACATTTGCTAGGAATGAAAGAATAACAATGATAATAGTGATAATATTTACATTCCTAATTATTAAATATCCTCAGGTGAGCTAACTGTTGTTATATTAATTTTTCAAGAACTCGTTGTATTGTTATAGGTGATATCTATTTGAATTCATTTCATCTCCCCAGTTTTGCCGTCATATCCAAGCATGAAATTCAATGGAAGTAAATCTAGACTCATCTTCAAATTCTAGAAAGAACCACTAACACAAAGTATAAGATCAGTAGTTGAAACAGAAGAAAAAAGAACAGTTCTCACATTTATAGACAATATCAAAACAACTTTATATTGTTCGTAAACGGCCAGCGTACCCGACACAGCGCCAGAAATGAGGTTGTCTCTCATTAAATTCAAATAACAAGTCAATCAAATGGCAAGAATTGCGCTACTCCCCTTTCTTCAATTCACTCATTGAATCTCCTGTATTATTCGTTCTTCCAAGTTCTATTTTCCATCTCCTTATACACGTTCTTCCCTGTTATTCTATTGAATTATTTTGACGGTTTTGAATTAGAATTAAACTTGCTTCCAGGCATTTTGTTCGCTGAATGAGGCGAATAAACACGGAGCTATTAACAAATTCAGCGCCAATGCCTGATCATTGAATAGTTATTAACTTTAAGCGGATTTACGCACCCACCCTTGTACAAGTCGAGCTCACGTACAAGGTTTGCTTCAAGAAACAATTTAATACACTTAGAAACGAATTTTTAGACTCAATCGAGCACGCTGATACTAAATCCATGTTTTCAGAATGCTCCTAGTGTATTAGAATTTCATACAAAATGTCTAATATGTTATTGTTAGTCCTGCAAATTGTAATCCTTCCCCCTTTACAATATATATATATATATATATATATATATATATATATATATATATAATATATATGAGATGATTGATTCAATCGTGTTATGTGCACCTATATACATAAAACCTAGCTATAAAAACGTAGATTATAATAACAGACATCATCATCATCCTGTCGCGCTCGCAACGCAGATATCCAGGACAATCTCTCGCCATCCTTCCCTATCATACATTGCCCCTGAAGGTCCTCTGCGTAGCATCCAGTATCCGTGCAGAGCTGATCTATGTACGTCTTTGCTGGGTAACCCATTTTGGGGAGCTATATTAAATCAACTTAGATTTATATAGGCTCCAATTTTGGTCGAAATAAATTTATTATGGAATTACGGTGTTGAGTTTTTCCTTCCTTTCTAAGATAAATATTGCTCTGTATATAATCTAAAAAGTTTATTATACATTGAGCTCTTTTTAGTGATTTAAAGATTCACTGTATTATACATACTGGATCATAAATAATAATACAGTGTATCCTTAGAAATCACATATAGAATCATCCCTTACCAAGTTTTGGATACCTCTCATATATATATATATATATATATATATATATATATATATATGCTTTTTCTAACAATCTTTGATTGTGATTGTTAATTATTCTACTTATATTGCTCGTGTGACTGTAGCTTGTAGTATACGAATTTCATTTACTTCTTTTAACTTCAGTTTTTTCTAATCTGTAGAAAGTTGTAATTAATTGTTCTCAACAAAAAGTCTGAATCCAATTCTAGTCACATGAGTCATAACTCTCCCCCCCCACTCTCAGTGACATTGAATCCTACATTGAGAATTTCCCTCAACGGATGATTATTTATACATTCTGATCTTCAACTAAACACAAATGACAGGGAGTAACATCAGTAGCAGTGAGAATAATCTTCTAACTATACTACAATCCATTGGGCTGTTATACCCATAGGACTTATAGGTTACCAAAAATTACATATACCCAAGCTGGATTGTACAGTGGCTGAAATGGGACTATATTAATCAAGGGTACATTCACTATTGCTACTAGTTTCAAATCCATATTGTCGGTGGAGGACTCTTGATTTTCACCTTCGCTCCAGCAATAACACTTTATGCATTGAGTACATGCATTAAATTCTATTAAACTTGAACAATATTTTTCAAACCACAATTGTCTTTTCGGATCTTTTTGAAAACTGCATGATAAACAACATTTTTGCTTTTCCTATTCGGGCCCAGTACAAATAAACATTTAGCGTACAAAAATTGCCGGAAACAATTGTAGTAATTAAACTTTGGAATCCAAATTTTCAAGACTGCCGGTCCGAATTCGATCCAGAATATTTTTAATTTGCTTAAGGAGTCTGCCTGAGTCCAAAATGGTATGATATGTTGGTCCTCTAGGAGTAAAGCTGAAAAATGGGACACACTGACACACTGACATTTGCATTTATTGTCAAAGATGAATATCCATCAGTCTGGGGAGATTATGTGTGTGTCTGTTTTTGAAGCCATTAGGTGTCTATGCTGTAAATATTCTCTCTTTATGACACTGATGTTGTCTAAGGAAATAGCAAGGTTGTATACAATTCTGCAATTTGATTTTGAACACAATGTCCGACTATCGTACAACGAAAAGTGATTCACAACTGAAAGCAGGTATTTTTATTGGTGATTACTGTCTTAGATAATTTAACTAAATCAATGCAGCATTGTTTAATTGATTTTTTTTTATTGGCGAATTCCTATCCAACTCTTTTTATTAAAAATACAGTTTTATTTTCATTACTGCTGCCACAAATGCAATGGGTGCAATGACCATTTCTGTTTTACTCCGGTGTCCAAAACGAACGGATCTGATTTTGAGGCTAAACTTGTTACTCTGGCCATTGAGCCATCATGGAAAGATCTATGCACAGCCAGGAAGGTAGGGGGGCAACCAAACTTTCCAGAGTTTCCCAGAGCAGTGTTCTATAGACAGTGTCAAATGCCTTTGCTAGATCAATAAAAATCATGTAGAGATCCTGTTGTTGTTAAATGGCTTTTCCTGGAAAAAGCCATTAAACAACAAGATATCTACATGATATTTTTTTTATCTAGCAAAGGCAAAAAAAAATAATAATACTTTCCATTATTAGAGAATGCAAGTGTTTAAATGTCTAAAATTTTCAATTCTACAGGCTTAATCGGGATAAAAATTGCAGTATACATAATTGCCAACACCTCCACACAAGTAGGATGTAACACAAGGTCAATTCCTAAGCGGAGTTTAACAGGTTTGAATTCAGAGTTTTCCTTCAAATACTAACTAAGGTTAAAGAGGTCAGTCTGCTCTACTAGCTGGGGTGCGGTTGATAATGGCTTGCCTAAACAAGTCCAGTCTGCTATACTATTTATCAGTAGTTGCAGTAAGAATAGTTGAATTCATACCTTTCCCACGAGTATTAGCGCTATGGGACATGAAAACAGCCTCGTCCAGAATTTGAACTCATCTCACAGTGTCTATTTTCTACGGCGATAACCTTTACACCGTGCACAACCACGAAGTTAAAAATGCAGTATGGTAGCAAATTCAGAGGTAAACCGAATCCACTTGAGCTGGTGTTGCATAGCGCCTTCTTTACCGGCACTAAATCGTATACGTTATATACTGGCATCAAATTCTATATATGTTATATAGCGGCTTCTTCAAACTCACGCTGAATCGTATACGTTGCTGGTATACTACGGGTATATAACCTTTAGACGATATAAGTAGTGGTCGCTTAATGAAATCACAAGGCATGCTGTATGTAGTAGGAGACTGAACTTTTTATTTCTTTTCATTCCCTCGTGGTGCGGGTGGGTAGTGAGCTTGACAATGGGAACAACTAATGTTGCAGGCTGGCGATCGGGAGGTGAAAGGGGTGGGCGCGCCTCACTGCCCGCTGGCAGCGATTGACCGCAAGCGTCGGCCACTCCGTTCGCCGTCTCCTCCTCACTTGGGTGTGTTCACTACTGACTGTTCTTTTATATATCTCAAACGCCTACGCATTTTCTTTGTTCGCTCCCACCAGGAAAAAGTCCTTTGTCACCTTTGTCGTCCCCCCTCTGTTTAATTCAACCCGAAATTTCTATTTCCGTACGTACAATATACAACACTGGTAGCATCGCATTTATTCGTATTAGTTGTATAGAAATTACTTAAGTTTCATACAGTTGAAAAACCCACCGATCTAATAAAGAATACACTGACAAGTTTTATTTCTATTCAGAGCAACATTATCTACATTAGCAGAAGATAATCAATCATCTTGAAATACTGAGCATCAAAAGAAAAACTAATATTTACTGTTACGCTACATAAACCAACACCCTAATTTGTTTCATTTAACTGATTTTTTGACAAGAGTCTTGATAATTTGTATTAAGATTTTTAGGACTGCTCATCTTTATTGTGATATACACAACGTTTCGACTGATGTGTTTTCCGGTCTTCTGTAGGTGTTTCTTGTCAAACTGGGGAAACTACTTGTTAAACTCGTTAGCCTGAAGGTTGTAATCAGGTACTTTTACGGAACTTCGAACCAACCCCATTTTTTAATCCATTGGAGTAGATTGTTCTCATTCCTTTAACTGAAGATTTGGACACATGGCACAACGGATATAAGGGTTGAGTTAATGTAGTTCTAAGTAACAATCATCTGGAGGTAGCAGGTTCAGTTCTCAATGCAGACGAAATAACATAGAACACTTAACATAGCTTAACATTTGTACCGCTATATGGTTAGCGGAATTGGAACATTAAGAACACCCAAATGGTTCCGACGTACAGGTTGATGCAGCTTCACCTAGATATCAATCAAGTATATATATATATATCAAGAAGCACGTACTGTATGAAATATGTTGTTATTAGCATCCTTCTGTCTGCTAAAGACAATGGCGTAGTGTCCGTTTTTTTGTTAACTGCATCTGCGTGAGTGGCTGAACAGACCAATTGTTGAGTGGCAATCTCTGGTGCGGTAACTGCATACAATGATGCTTGCTACGGTTGTCTGGCTCTCGTTGCTGTAAGGTCTTCTTTCCTCTCTTTTTCACTCCTTTTCATGTCTTGTTTGACAAGGAGGCGCCAGGCCAATCGGTTTTCTGCACCAACCTCCCATGTGTTGTAGTTGATGGGGCAGGCCTTCATGTCTCTCTTGTAGACGTCTTTGAAGCGTTGGCGTGGTGTCCCTACCCTTCAGGAACCTTCAGCTAATTAACCGTACAGTAGATCTTTGGGGATGCGGCATTTGTCCACCATCCTGACATGACCAAGCCAGTGCAGGCACCTCTCACGGATGATGTGAACATGCTGCTGCCGATAATTAACCCCTACACAATAAATGAATTAAAGCTTTCTCGTGAAATTTAAACGTTAACTTGTACGTGATATAATAATATTTTTCTTTGGCATAACATATTTAGAAACGTAAATGTTTTAGTGACCTTTTACTAGTCCTGTCGCATATATGACACGTAAGACACGTGACTTCCTTTTGTGCATACACATGTGTTTCCCTGGTTGCTTTACGTGTGATTGGCTGGTATCATGGGACCGCATATGGCTTGACAGGCAAGCTCTGCCACACATACATCACATACATAGTCATGCTGCATGTGTGAAATAAATACGTATATGTGCCCCCCAAAAAAAATATTAGGCTAAGATCTAGATTTCAGAACTTCATACTTTGACCTTGTACCACTACTAACCTAAGCTTAGCAAATAACTACCTTATCATAAGACAATGATTAAATGACTCAAAAGCATATCATAAAATTAACATTTACTGTTCTAAAGCCAGATATCGTTTGTTGGCTGATTGGTTGGTTGGTTGGATTTATTCTATGCCGAAGACATCTTTATTTTATTCATTATTCTTGGGTATTCAATTTTTAATCTGGGTCAGAGTTGACTTGGAAGTAATGACAATGAAGGGGTACCCCACACTCCCCAAATCTCCAGAATTGGAACCTTGCCACTAGAAGCAATTTAACCCAGGTATCGACTAATACACTAATACATACAATGAGTGAAGCATACCCTTGCCGATAATTGATCCCTACACAAGACTTGTCATAAATTAAGGCTTTTCTCACAAAATTCAGAGGTCGACGTGAACACGATATAATGATATTTTTCTTTGGCGTAATATATTTAGAAACATAAATGTTTTAGCGAACTTATCAACATCGTATTTGAAGCTCGCTCGTACCTCAAATTTTAGCTCTCAACACAAGGAAAATAATATAGACCGATTGACAGTTTGTAAATCGGAATACTCGTAAGTTAAGGCACTCGTAATTCAACATACCACTGTATAATGTTGCGTTATTTAATGCCGAAGTCAGTCATTTTTACTATTAACAAATAATAAAATTCTGCTATTAGTTAACCATGTCAGTGAGGTTTAGAATATTTTGACTGCATTCACCTGCAAAGGGTTAAGAGCCCCATAAAATGGAATGTTCTGGGTCACACACTAAGGACATTTAATGGTGGGGCATCAGTTCTGGAAATCTGGGGAGTGTGGAGTCACCTTCGTTGCCATTATTCTCAGTGAACTGGAGAGGTAGTACTTGTTAGGGTCCCATTTATGGATCAAATCGATATGTAAATTATTCGCATTCGATGCTACTCTAGCTTAGATATATATGCTCTATCAGTGATATTGAGCACTCTTTATTAATAGTTATATAAACTACATTATATATATATATATATATATATATATATATATATATATATTTGTTGAATTTTTTAAATATAATTGTTTTCCATAGGCAACTACCCAGGTTTTAAGCTATTTTGCTATCATCAGGTTGCTAATAATTCTTGCGGTGTTTATGTGAAGACATTTCTTGCTGTTATGTTTTTGGACCGCAAATTACGTTGGTTGATTATTGTGGACGCTTTTTATGCTTTAGATTATGTTTTTGAATTTTTCAATTTTTGCATTTTTTTTTAAATGCTCACAAAGTTATCTCCCTTTAACCTTATGAAGTTTTGTTCTTAATTGGAATTTATGTAATCAACTTCATATGTTAAAAGACGTATGTATTTTCAAATTTTCTGATGGTAAAGTCCTGTAAATTTTGCAATTTAAATTTTAAGGGTGGATGGTGAGTTTCATTTATCGAAAATCCATTCTTTTATGGAATTATATATCCAAAATCACATTTGAAAAAGTCTATTTATATTCAAACTTTCTGATGGTAAGGTCTTGGAAAAATCTGTAAATTTATCTTTCAGGGTGGATGTTGGGTTTCGCTTATCCATGCATTTAGGAAGAATTTTTTTGTGTGGACATGCCTTAAAATTCTCAGACTTTTTATTTAGACTTTTATAATTATTCGAAATTAAATTTTTCAGTATCCTAAATTTTTCAGTATCCTAAATTTTTCTGTCACACATAGATTACAATTTCTTGAGCCGTTCCTGTAGCATTTGGGATGATCTAATATCCTCCACTCTATCGTATATGGTTATAGTGGCTGAGCACTGTGATTTCTTTGTTTCATCTCAAAAATTTATATATATATATATATATATATATATATATATATATATATATATATTGCTAAAATCTGTTAAAATTGGTGATAAACGTGATACATGACCTTTGACATTTTTTGTTTAAATTCACAATATTTCTATTTGTTGTCAAAAATGAGTTACACCTGACTAGGAAAGCGTCACATGCTCTTTGAGCACTTTTTGTTTAAAATTTAACATTTTCAATTTTCTTAAAAAATCCGGTATGAATTAATCCGATCTCAAAATGATCAGAATTTTCATAAACTGTCTTCATATGTAACACAACATAATATGTTCTGAAGAAGATTTTTTAACAAATCGAAATATTGCAATATCAGCAGAATAAAGAACTTTATTTGAACAACATCTGTGTGTTTTTCATATTAGCTTACCCTTATATACCGTCGGATTCATTTCCCT
>CM042156.1:97862239-97874739 GCA_023376005.1 Doryteuthis pealeii
TATTCTATTGTATATTGTTATATTGTATTACATAAGTACATCGGAATTTTAGCCAAACAATCCTTTTCAATACTATTTCTCTGATTTTTTTAGATGAGGGTTGATAATTAGTATTGGACACATAGCCTAGTGGATAAAGGAGTTAGGTTAAGACTGTTCTAAGTGACAGTTATCTCTTGATTGCAGGTTCAATCCTGGTCGGGGGCAGTAGTAACATAGAATAATAATTAACACAGCTTAACAGCTGTACCCCAGCTATGGTTAGCGGAATGAGAACAGGATACCCTCGTGGACTGAATAAAGGGGTAGGTTCAGCGATGGTTCCTGATTACGACAAGAAGGATCCCGAGTTCTAAAAGAAGGTTCCCGAGTCTGAGATGGTTCCCGAGTCCGAGAAGTTTCTCGAGTCCGACAAGAAATACCCGAAGAAGATCGGAGAGCACATCGGCCGAAACTCTGTACAGATAACACTGTTGATGAGAACAATAGTCCGAATAATACAAATAATACTAATCCTTTTCAATGTTTTGATTCTCCCGAAAATATTCAACGTCGGAATTTCTCTGCTTTGGAATTTCAAACAACGGTTTAAACAAACAATTAACAAAATGCGTTCTTCCTTTCAGAATATTTTTCCTGAAATATTTCTTTATTTCTTTTTCGCCCATAATTTACTTTTATTAAAACTGACTCTTTTGTAACGTTTAATTATTCAATCCCCTTAATTATTTAACAAGAGGTCAAACTGTTGGATCATAGAGACATAAATCTATGGCAGTGAGGCTTAGAGTACATTTACTGCATCCATTGCAGAGCTTAAGAGAACACTCAAAACCTGTGTCCTGTGTATGAGACTAAACCGCATTTGATGGTGAGCATCAAGTTCTGGCCTTCTAGGGAGTTTTCAGTGCCATTACTCCCAAGTCCAATCTGACTAGGAGTGGTAGTCCTTGTATTAGGGTCCCCTCTATGAGTAAAATAGATTTGTTTGAAAATGAGTATTGGATAGAAATATTTGCTACCATATAACTGTAAATTATTTCTATTAAGGATACTTAGGGCCAGGGTTAGCTCAGTCGGTAGAGCATTCGGCTAGAAACCACAAGGTTCCTAGTTCGATAACGGCCCTCGACAACTCAGCGTATGAGTAGCACAGGGATCTGTGCGGTAAAGTAAGGAGCTGATGGTAGGTGTGGTGCTCCACCTTAGACGCAAAAACAACCTCCTTGCTCTAGCGCTTGTGAAAAGGGGATAGACTCCCTCGCTGATTGGCTGATACTGACTTTAGGCCGCCCCGAAGAATTTACTTTACTCACTTCTTTACTAAAGATTATTGTTAGTTATTTGAAATCATATGACTGCATACAAAAAATGATTATCATGAAATATAATTGTGTATAAATGATTTGATTGGTTATTTTGTTTAATTGTATATTAACCCAGATCGACTATTTAATGCCATATCTTGTTTTTTGTTGCTTTTGTTTGTTTGGTTGGTTTTTTATATAAGATTTTAAGCGATCAGTTTTGGTTTTATAAACTGGTAAAATCATTTTTATTAACTTCATGTGTATTCTTTAGAATCCTTGTTGCCATTGTCGCCAGGGAGCAATGGGGATGAAGGGGTGCTCCACATTCCACAGATCTTCTGAACGGGGAACCCCACCATCAGATAGAGTTTAATAAGAAACATATTAGATAAATCCATAACACATATGTTTGGCAAAATAACGATATCTATTACCACTTTTGATGGACAAGGTACTTAACTACCAAGGAAATATTAATATATAACACTTTTCTTTCAATAATGACAAGAAGCATCGCCTGAGTAGAGGGGGAAACCATGGTGTATTGATTTGTTTACTTTCGAGATTGACAAGTGCTGGACATTTATAAGTAGAATTTCAATGCTATTTCTAAGTATATTTAAAATGTTAAATTATCATTATTATTATTATTGGATCCTTTCCGTCCACTAAGTACGATGGCGTAGTGTCCAAAAAAGAAAAAGAAAGAAATAAAATAAATAAAAATAAATTTTTATCTACATCTGCGCAAGTGACCAGGTAGGCCAATTGTTGAGTGACAGTCTTTGGTGCACTGAATGCACACAAACTGTGATGTTTTCTGAGGCTGCTGGCTTTTCTCTCAAAACCTACATACTAATTTAACCAACTGGATTGTGTTGTTCACAGAATCCAGTTGGTTAAATTAGTCTGTAGATTTTGTCAACAACATATGCCCATGTCTCAAGTGAGTTGGTAATCCTAGTCTGTAGATTTCCTCTGTAATATATATAAGTCCAAGTGAGTAGAATTCCTTTAGTGTTAATCCAAATGATAGATCTTGATGACAGATATTTCAATCAGTAATTGATTCGAGGACAGTTGCAAACGCTTTTAAATGCTTTCTGTCCTCATCTCTTATAGGCCAATTTTTACCGAAGTGCCTGTTGTTGTTGAGAACGTTCATAAATAGAAGTGACGATTTTGCGTACACTCTATACCCAGAGAGTCTTAATAAATTGGTGGTATTATTAATTAATTGGTGGTTGATACTCACCCACCGCTTCTAGCACTCATACGTTAAAAACGGTATTTGCTATAAGAGCAAATTGAAGAATCAGGTCGATAATTAATCAATAGGTGCTAGGGATTGAGGACCATTCAATTTATCAGTGAACCCTTCTCGACTACCCGTCTAACCCAAGTTAGAAGAGAACGGAAGTGTTGCATGTCATGGGACCATTAAGTACTCGGGTCACGGACTGCTCAGCTACTGCAATCCTTTACCGACGGCCAACAGTTAGGTATATAAATTATTTATATTAGATAGGAATACTTAAAACCACGCAATGTATACAAATAATTTCAATTAGATAAGAATACTTGATACGGTATATTTATACGTATGTGCAAAAATATTTATCCCTATATGTAATTTTTTATAAACTTTTACAAAATTTATTTTAGTTTTTGGTATTGTTAGATTATAGGTGACTTAATGCGAATTTATTTTCATGCCTACATTTGAATATGAGGTTTTATCAATTTTAAGTAGGTTTTGCTCTGGGAAGATAAATATGGGTATTATTTTTTCTTCTACGCAAAAGTTGTAGTTTCTTGCTAAGGTGTTACTAATTTGACAAGTTATATTATTATTATTATTATTATTATTATTATTATTATTATTATTATTATTATTATTATTACCAATATGAAATATAACTAAACAGGAGAAGGCAGGTGGGAAACATCTTGCATAAATGAAAATGGATGGAAACATTATAGAGGAAACGAAAAAATTACTAGAAAAATAGGAACAGGCTAATATATTTGAGACGACTTTGATAAAAGAGAGGAGATGGAAGGAACTAATATATATATATATATATATATATATATATATATATATATATATATATATATATATATATATAGAGAGAGAGAGAGAGAGAGAGAGAGAGAACGGAAATACAAATATAATTTTTTAAGAAAATTGCTCCACACAAGAAAAGAAAAGAAAATTTTCTTTACATCAAGTAAAAAAAATGTCGACTCAAAATTCTGAAATGTTAAACCAAGTGGCTTTTTTAGACATTTAAAAAAATTGAATCCTCTTATGGAATTTACATTTTGTTAATGTCTCTAATCCACACTGACACACACACATACACTCATACACATACATTTTATATATATATATATATATATATATAGGGTAGGTTGATTTTTCCTTTTTTTAAATATCAAATTCTCTCAAACAGCGTAAGTTATAGTATGTTGCTATCATAAATATTGATACCAACAATTTGATCTCTAACTTGCACCGGTGTTTGAGGAAATAGTTACACAATTTAACAATTTCAACATTTAAAACCTAAATTTATTTTACTAAGATGAAACGAAAATGATATTATAGCTAGAATTAAAATTTAAAATATCCTTCCATCATCGCGGACACATTTGATATACCTCATGGAGCGCCACACTTACCATCATCTCCTCACTTTACCACACAGATCCCTGTGCTACTCATACGCTGAGTTGGAGAGGGCCGGTAACGAACAAGGAAACTTATGGTTACCAGGTGGATGCCCTACTGACCGAGCTAAACGAACCCTAAAGGCAAAATTATTTTATTATAAATGTTAAACTAATTATATTTGCTATTTGTAGCTAAATTATCTTATCCGGTTTTCTATAGCTTTTTTCTATTTCCCAATATATATATCTTATTATAATGGAGATTGAGTGTTTTTCTGTCTGTAACCGAAACTATATTACTACTCGTCACAATTCCCTTAGTTATTTACGTCACATTCACCGTGATTTTATTTTTTATCTAAACCCCAATTATCAATAAAATTGTTTCGCATTATTATTACTGTTGGTCATATCTACATACGAATAACATGCAATTGTATTTATATATACAACAAAATGGCAGTTTACAGTGTGAACGGGAAGGCTAATTTGCATATTGATATTAAAAAATTGATTTTAATAAATATGTGTTTAGTATTATTAATTTCTAATTATTTGGTTTTAACTTAATGAATATGAGCAAAAGTCTTGTGAATACATCTTAAAAGAAATTCATTGACAAGAAGACATAATTATAATTTTATTCTTTACTTCCTATTTTAACTGAATAGTTTAAATTAGGAAAATTTAGCAATAAAAGACGAGATGAAAGAGTAATTCAGTTGTTCTATTTTTCGATTATACCCCCCTGTCTGAAATCTTTTTATCTGCATTCTTATTTAGTTTCATTAGCCTTTCTAATTTAATATAACATTTTATTACATTAAAACTTAAATACTTGCACCCGGAGGGTGCATATATTTGCTAGTATATATAATTTAGGGTAGCATAGACATAAAGGTTACGGCGTTTACTAGCTGTCAGTTTCTCGCCTATGTGACCTTCGAACCAAGATCTTTATATATATATATATATATATATATATATATATATATATATATAGTATTAAGATGTATATAGGAATAGCCTACCCAAGTTAATTGCAATGAATTAATCAAGATATTGATTAATTACAGGCAATTGCGGAAGTGAATAATGCAATTATGACCGTTGAAAACAGTTTCGCAGTGAAGTTGAACGATATGTAATTGATTGCGTTATTTCAAAAGTTAAATTTCAAACACGATGTTGTCGAATGCTGAACTTGTTTGATAACGTGAAATATTAAACCCATATATATATATATAACCAACATTTTATACTGATGTTGTTCGCGTAGAAAATCTATACTGTTATGAGTTAAAAGTTCTATCCAGAATATCATCATCCCGATGTGACATGAAATAAGCAGGAAAAAATCTCTGAGTATCATTTACAGAATAACCAGCATGTACCGATTTGAATAATCATCGTAATTTATCGTAACTGAGGAAAAATGTTCTCTTACGCCACAGAGAAGATAGTTCTGGTAGATATTTCTGCCGCTCTCTGTCTGTCTGTCTGTCTTCTCTCTCTCTCTCTCTCTCTCTCTCTCTCTCTCTCTCTCTCTCTCTATATATATATATATATATATATATATATATATATATATATATATATAAGTAAAGAAAAAATAAAAAAGACTTAGAGATTTAGCATTATAGTCTATTTTAGTGTCTAACTCTCCCCGACTCATCAGATTCGCATCTGATGAGTCGGGAGAGTTAGACACTTTGTCTAAGCTCCCTGAAATAGACTATAAAGCTAAATCTCTAAGTCTTTTTTATTTCTCTACTTATATGTTTTTCTGTGACTCTAACATTAAGAGCACACATTGAGCTCTCAAACTGCGACAGGTTTTTTAAATAAAACTCTTATGTCGTAAGGAAGATTTTTTCTCTGGACTTTTGGATTATATATATATATATATATATATATATATATATATATATTATATAATATATATAATATGTGTGTATGTTGTGTGTGTGTTTGTGTGTGTGTGTTGTGTTTGTGTGTGTGTGTATAGGCACGTGGTGTAATGGTTAGAGTCGTAGAAAATACACGTATCGCCCAGAGTTCAAATCTTCGACTAGGCATTTCACATAGTGTTAATTTGCTTGGAAACAGTATGCATCCAACTACTCTCCCTCCAGCTATCGGTAAATAGTAGGACAGACTGGGATCTTTAACCTTGGCTATGTAACCGAGAGAACAAAACTCTAAATTCAAACCTGTTAAACTCCGCTAAAGAAATTGACCTTATGTCGTACGCTGCTCATGCGGAAGGATTGGTATATATATATATATATATATATATATATATATATATAAAGGGCAGTTGTGTGTATATGTATGTCCGGAAGAATCTTCGAAAATAAAACAATTAACGACTAAGAAAATATATATACACATTAAATATCACCAGGTCTTGTTTTTTGAGCAAAAATAATAGAGATTTGATTTATATTCGTGAAGATAATTAAAAGATAAAATTTAAATGATAACAGCATGGATTCTTTTTCATTTAATATTTTAGATAGTAGACATTAACATTTCTTTTTATAGTAGCTGGATCAATTCAAGGTCTATTTTTACATGGGGATTTAAATGGGGCATCCCACAAGGATTCTTCTCACGATTCGTGTAATAATGGATCTGCGGGACTAACTTAAAAAGATCCCCCTTTACCCAGGCGACGCCGGGTAGCTGCTGCTAGTATATATATATATATATATATATATATATATATATATTATATATATATATATATATAGATGAGAGGTATCCAAAATTGGTAGTAAGGGATGATTCTATATGTGATATCTAAGACACACTGTATTATTATTGTATGATCTAGTATGTATAAATACAGAAATCCTTAAATCCCTAAAGAGAGCTCATGTATAATAAACTTTTTAGTTGGGAGCTAATCAACTTAGATTTATATAGGCCCCAATTTTGGTCGAAATAAATTTATTATGGAATTACGGTGTTGAGTTTTTCCTTCCTTTCTAATATATATATATATATATATAATATATATATATATATATATATATATATATTATATTGCATAATACAGTGTTTGTGAACACCTTGCAATATTGGAACTTATTCCGATATCGAAGTTTAGACTATGTAGCGTATTTCTCTTTTAAATTAGTTTTATTTGTTTTATTGACTGCTATCTTCCTTGACGTACTACGTTGCACAGTAAGATCTAGATTAACTCTCTAAATGCATTCCAAAAATTGCTGTGCTAAACAAAACATCGCTCTATGGAGACATTATAACGTAAGTATAAATTGAAATACAAGCTTGTTTGTTGTTTTCTTTTTTTAAAGTGATTTGAACATAAATGAAGATGGTAGACATTGCCAGAAGACGAAAAAAATCCACGGACTCACAACGTAAATATTACAAGAGAAAAGAATGTGAATCAGGTAAATAATATTTTGATTATATTAGGATCTTTTTTTTTCTATTCATCTGCACATGGAGATCATTCCCTGCATGTATACTCGTGTAAAATCTGCAATATAGACTCAATATTTCTTTTAGCTTGTTCATATGTATGTGAACACTAATAAATGTGAGAGAGAGAGAAGAGAGGGAGAGGAGGGAGAGGAGGAGGGAGAGGGAGGGAAGTATATTTATATGGGTTTGAAGGTGTATGTGCATACACATGCACACACAAATACACACTCTCCCTCTCTCTCTCTCTCTCTCTCTCTCTCTCTCTCTCTCTCTCTCTCTCACATACATCCCCTTACCAATAAATATATAGACTCATCTCTCTCTCTCTCTCTCTTCTCTCTCTCTCTCTCTCTCACACACACACACACACACACATACACACACACCTATACTCATATACACATCTCTCTAGAGAGAGATGTGTGTATATATGGGATACACACATCTCTCTCTCTCTCTCTCTCTCTCTCTCTCTCTCTCTCTAACACACACACACACCACATGCAAATACACCTCTATACTCATATATACTTCTTTTCTCTTCTCTTTCTCTCTCTTCTCTCTCCTTCTCTCTCTCTCTCTCTCTCTCTCTCTCTCTCTCTCTCTCTCTCTCTCTCTCTCTCTCTCTCTCTCTCTTCATTTATTAGTGCTTGTTTCTATCTCAATGAGTTCATATAGTCTGCAATCTACACAATATTTCTTGTTAGTCTGTTCACATACACATACACACGCACACCCCTCTCTCTCTCACACACACACATACACATACACCCTTACCCATATATACACATCCCTCTCTCTCTCTCTCTCTCTCTCTCCTCTCTCTCTCTCTCTCACACACACACACACACACACACACACACACACGTACACATATCCCTCCCCTCTCTCTCTCTCTCTCTCTCTCTCTCTCTCTCTCTCTCTCTCTCTCTCTCTCTCTCTCCATTTATCAGTATTCGTTTCTATCTTAATCAGTTCATATAACTCACCATCAAATAATGAAACCAGTTGTTAACCTGTCTTAAGCAAAGGTCTCAATTTCATGGCAACTATTAAATTATTTCAATACTTTTATGTAATAAGTCCAGTTTCTGGATTGTCCCCAAATCACACACATACGAGATGGAAAATGAGACTGGCACTAGAGAAAGCCATATTTTTATTAATGATTCTGATATGTCTCCATCCCAATATCTGTCGGAATTAAATGGCATAATAATGTTATGTGATGCTCCCCCATCACCAACATCCCTCCAACAAAAGTGTAGAGGCATTTGATGAACAGATGAGGTTAAAATTTACCATGACTGAAACAAGCTATGAGAATGTTTGCGTTTACATGTGCAGTGGCATTTGATCGAGTCTCAGAGCAGACATGATTCTTGTCCCTCTGAACATCTTATGCGTGGATATAGATCTGTCTCATATTGCGCTGCCTCTTAGCACCTTGACTCATAATTTGTGCCGTTGGCTTCTCTCTAAGACCGTGCTTGACCCCAATCAGGCAGCCTGTGTGACGCCTCAAACTGATTCATGTCCCTCTGGCCGTCTTCTGAGTGGATATAGACCCGTCTCATATTATTCACTATCTTAGCAACCGGACTCGTAATCTGTGCCGTTGGCTTCCCTCTAAGACCGTGCTAGACCCCAATCAGGCAGCCTGTGTCGTCTGGTGACGCTTCACATTGATCCATGTCCATCTGACCATCCTCTGTTTGGATATAGACCCGTCTCATATTACTCACTATCTTAGCAACCGGACTCGTAATCTGTGCCGTTGGCTTCCCTCTAAGACCGTGCTAGACCCCAATCAGGCAGCCTGTGTCGTCTGGTGACGCCTCACATTGATCCATGTCCATCTGACCATCCTCTGTTTGGATATAGACCCGTCTCATATTACTCACTATCTTAGCAACCGGACTCGTAATCTGTGCCGTTGGCTTCCCTCTAAGACCGTGCTAGACCCCAATCAGGCAGCCTGTGTCGTCTGGTGACGCTTCACATTGATCCATGTCCATCTGACCATCCTCTGTTTGGATATAGACCCGTCTCATATTACTCACTATCTTAGCAACCGGACTCGTAATCTGTGCCGTTGGCTTCCCTCTAAGGCCGTGCTAGACCCCAATCAGGCAGCCTGTGTCGTCTGGTGACGCTTCACATTGATCCATGTCCATCTGACCATCCTCTGTTGGATATAGACCCGTCTCATATTACTCACTATCTTAGCAACCTGACTCGTAATCTGTGCCGTTGGCTTCCCTCTAAAACCGTGCTAGACCCCAGTAAGGCAGCCTGTGTCGTCTGGTGACGCCTCACATTAATTCATGTCCTTCTGGCCGTCCTCTGCGTGGATATAGACCCGTCTCATATTACGCCATCCCTTTCCACCCAGACTCGTAATCTGTTTGTGTTTACAAGTTGTGCAGTGGCATTTTGGACAAGCCTCAGAACTGACCTGGATCTTGATGTTAGGTAGAAGCCTCATTTTAGAGAATAGAAAGATGGTTTGAAAACTCACGGAGACTGAACTATTAAAGTACTAGCTTAAAAGCCGCACTATTCGGCGGCAATTATGCTAGCTCCTGCTGAGAATTCTTCATTGATTTTTTCTTTTCAAATTTATTTCCAAATTATAAAAAATGTTATTATTGGTCGCAATAAAATCACGTTAAAATTGGCAAAAACAAATTCAGTAATTAAGATGTGAGAATCCAAAATTTCAGGATTGTGGGTCTGGATTCGATCCGGAATGTTTTCAATTTTCTCACGGAGTCGGCCTGATTTTTAGAACCTACATTTATTATTTTAGCGCTAAATTTGTACATCATTCAGTTTTTGTAATATTTTAACTACTACAATTCTTTCCGCTTGTTATCTTAATGATAATAATTATTGGAGGAATTCAAAATCAGAAGAAGAATCGAGCCCATCTAGTATGCGGGAAGATTGGTTATTATATAATATATATATATATATATATATAAAAGGCAGTTGTGTGTATATGTATGTCCGGAAGAATCTTCGAAAATAAAACAATTAACGACTAAAGAAATATATATACACATTAAATATCACCAGGTCTTGTTTTTGAGCAAAAATAATAGAGATTTGATTTATATTCGTGAAGATAATTAAAAATAAAATTTAAATGTATAACAGCATGGATTCTTTTTCATTTAATATTTTAGATAGTAGACATTAACATTTCTTTTTATAGTAGCTGGATCATTCAAGGTCTATTTTTTACATGGGGATTTAAATGGCATCCCACAAGGATTCCTCACGATTCGTGTAATAATGGATCTGCGGGACTAACTTAAAAAGATCCCCCTTTACCCAGGCACGCCGGGTAGCTGCTGCTAGTATATATATATATATATATATATATATATTATATATATATATATATATATATATATTAGATGAGAGGTATCCAAAACTTGGTAGTAAGGGATGATTCTATATGTGATATCTAAGACACACTGTATTATTATTTTGTATGATCTAGTATGTATAAATACAGAGAATCCTTAAATCCTAAAGAGAGCTCAATGTATAATAAACTTTTTAGTTGGGAGCTAATCAACTTAGATTTATATAGGCCCAATTTTGTCGAAATAAATTTATTATGGAATTACGGTGTTGAGTTTTTCCTTCCTTTCTAATATATATATATATATATATATATATATATATATATATAATATATATATATTGCATAAACAGTGTTTGTGAACACCTTGAATATTGGAACTTATTCCGATATCGAAGTTTAGACTATGTAGCGTATTTCTCTTTAAATTAGTTTTATTTGTTTTATTGACTGCTATCTTCCTTGACGTACTACGTTGCACAGTAAGATCTAGATTAACTCTCTAAATGCATTCCAAAAATTGCTGTGCTAAACAAAACATCGCTCTATGGAGACATTATAACGTAAGTATAATTTGAAATCAAGCTTGTTTGTGTTTCTTTTTTAAGTGATTTGAACATAAATGAAGATGGTAGACATTGCCAGAAGACGAAAAAAATCCACGCGACTCAAACGTAAATATTACAAAGAGAAAAAGAATGTGAATCAGGTAAATAATATTTTGAATTATATTAGGATCTTTTTTTTTTCTATTCATCTGCACATGGAGATCATTCCCTGCATGTATACTCGTGTAAAATCTGCAATATAGACTCAATATTTCTTTGTTAGCTTTTATATGTATGTGAACACTAAAAATGTGTGAGAGAGAGAGAGAGAGAGGGAGAGGAAGAGAGAGAGGGAGGGAGGAGGAGAGATGTATTTATATGGGTTTGAAGGTGTATGTGCATACACATGCACACACAAATACACACTCTCCCTCTCTCTCTCTCTCTCTCTCTCTCTCTCTCTCTCTCTCTCTCTCTCTCTCTCTCTTACACATACATCCCCTTACCATAAATATATAGATCATCTCTCTCTCTCTCTCTTTCTCTCTCTCTCTCTCTCTCATACACACACACACACACACATACACACACACTATACTCATATATACATACATCTCTCTAGAGAGAGATGTGTGTGTATATATTGCGGATCTCTCAAACAGCGTAAGTTATAGTATGTTGCTATCATAAATATTGATACCAACAATTTGATCTCTAACTTGCACCGGTGTTTGAGGAAATAGTTACACAATTTAACAATTTCAACATTTAAAACCTAAATTTATTTTACTAAGATGAAACGAAAATGATATTATAGCTAGAATTAAAATTTAAAATATCCTTCCATCATCGCGGACACATTTGATATACCTCATGGAGCGCCACACTTACCATCATCTCCTCACTTTACCACACAGATCCCTGTGCTACTCATACGCTGAGTTGGAGAGGGCCGGTAACGAACAAGGAAACTTATGGTTACCAGGTGGATGCCCTACTGACCGAGCTAAACGAACCCTAAAGGCAAAATTATTTTATTATAAATGTTAAAAACTAATTATATTTGCTATTTGTAGCTAAATTATCTTATCCGGTTTTCTATAGCTTTTTCTATTTCCCAATATATAA
>CM042156.1:97882239-97934022 GCA_023376005.1 Doryteuthis pealeii
AGCTAATGCTGATGTGAAAACTCAAAAGGATTAAATAAATGTAGACTTTGCGGTAAGAGATGAGACTGTTAACCATATACTCTGCGAATGTAGCAAACTAGCACAACGAGAATACAAAACTAGACACGACTGGGTTGGGAAGGTGATCCACTTGGAATTATGCAGGAAATTAAATGTTGACCACACAACAAAATGGTATATGCATAAACCAGAATCTGTTCTTGAGAACGGAACGCACAAAATTCTCTGGGACTTTGAAATTAAAACGGATCACCTTATCCCAACAAGAAGGCCAGACCAAGTGTTGATTAACAAAAAAGAAAGAACTTGTCAACTGGTGGATTTTGCAGTGCCAGCAGATCACAGGGTGAAACTAAAGGAAAATGAAAAAATTGACAAATATCTGGACCTTGCCAGAGAACTGAAAAAAGTAATGGAATATGAAAGTGAAAGTGATACCAATTGTAGTTGGTGCACTTGAAACAGTCCCAAAAGGATTAGAAAAGGGCTTGGAAATTTGGATATCAGAGGAAGGATTGAAACCATTCAGAACACTGCACTGCTGCAATCTGCCAGAATACTCAGAAGAGTCCTGGAGACCTGAGGAGACTTGCTGTCACTCAGACTCCAGTGAAAGACCATCAGCTAATACTGATGTGAAAACTCAAAAGGAGTAAATAATAATAATAATGCTGTTATAAAAGAAGAAGTATACTTTTAATGCTGTTATAAAAGAAGAAGTATACTTTCCTGTCAATTGGCGGAAACTTCTACCGGAAGAACAGAAAGGATGTCGCAAGGGAAAAAGAGGAACCCACGATTTACTCTATAAAGACCAACACATTCTTAAAGAAGTAAAAAATAAACGGAAAAATATTGCAATGGCCTGGATCGATTACAGAAAAGCCTATGACATGGTCCCACATAGCTGGATTTTAGAATGCCTGCAAATGTACAAAATTTCCAACAACATTATAAACTTCATTTAAAAAGCCATGTACACCTGGCGAGTTCAATTAAAAGCTGGAAAACAGTCCCTGACAGAAGTAAAAATCCAAAGTGGTATCTTCCAAGGAGACTCATTATCACCACTACTATTTATTATGCAATGAGCCGCGCTAAACCATATACTGAAAAAATGTACCGGGGGATACACATTTAGTAACTCCAACAAGAAAAGATAAACCACCTTGATGTACATGGATGACATTAAAATTTTTTGCACAAAAAATGAAAAAGAATTGGAGAGAGCCTAGTACAAACTATTAGAATATATATAGCCAGGGTATAGGGATGGAATTTGGAAATCGAAAAATGGCTATGCTTGTAATAAAACGGGTGAAGAAGAAAATTATTATCAAATGGAATACAACTGCCAAATCAGGAAACAATAAAATCTCTTGATGAAAATGAAGGCTACACAATGCTTAGAGAATTTTAGAGAGGACAACATCATGCAAGCAGAAATGAAAGAAAAGTTAAAAAAATCTCTCAGGAAAACTAGAAAACTTCTAGAAACCAAATTAACAGCAAAATCTGATCAAAGGAATTAATACCTGGGTTCTGATCCATTATAGAATACTCAGACCACTTATTCTTAAAATGGACAAAAGAAGAACTCAGACAGATTGACCAAAGGACGAGAAAATTAATGACCATGCACAAGGCTCTCCACCCTAGAGATGATAGATAGATATATGTGTCAAGAAAGGAAGGAGAAAGAGACTTGCCAACATAGAGGAATGCGTAGAAACCACAATCCAACAACTTGAAGATTACACAAGAAAAGAGCAAAGACAAGTACTTATGGCGGCCAACGCCAACAATAGAAAACGACAGATGGACACAACAGAAAAACGACCCAGACTAAAAACACAAAAGTGGAGAAAAAACAATTATATATGGACGCGCTTCAAACGACAAATAGAAGAGGTTGCAACATGGAAAGCTTGGACATGGTTAAGAAAGGGAAACCTCAAAGAGAAACTGAATCACTTATAATTGCCTGCACAAAATAATGCCATAAGGACAAACTACATCAACCGCGAAAATATAGACAACAAACAAAATAGTAAATGTAGACTTTGCGGTTATAGAGATGAGACTGTTAACCATATACTCTGCGAATGTAGCAAACTAGCACAACGAGAATACAAACTAGACATACTGGTTAAGGTGATCCACTGGAAATTTATGCAAAAAAATTTAATTTTGACCATACAACAAAATGGTATATGCATAAACCAGAATCTGTTCTTGAGAACGAAACGCACAAAATTCTCTGGGACTTTGAAATAAAAACGGATCACCTTATCCCCAGCAGGAAGACCAGACCTTAGTGTTGATTAACTAAAAAGAGAAAGAACTTGCCAACTGGTGAATTTTGCAGTGCCAGCAGATCACAGGGTGAAACTAAAGGAAAAATGAAAAAATGGACAAATATCTGGACCTTGCCAGAAGAACTGAAAAAGTAATGAATATGAAAGTGAAAGTGATACCAATGTAGTTGGTGCACTTGGAACAGTCTCCCAAAAGGATTAGAAAGGGCTTGGAAAGTTTGGATATCAAAGGAAGGATTGAAACCATTCAGAACACTGCAACTGCTGCAATCTGCCAGAATACTCAGAAGAGTCCTGGAGACCTGAGGAGACTTGCTGTCACTCAGACTCCAGTGAAAGACCATCAGGTAATGCTGATGTGAAAACTCAAAAGGAGTAAATATATAATAAAATAATAATAATAATAATAATAATTATATAAATTAGTAATATAATATATATAATTTGTACGATCAGTAAAAAATTTGTAAAATCCCAAAAATATGGTTTATTTTCATATTATTTAAAAGCCAATTATTTAACAGAATTGAACATCTCGAGGAAAAGAAATTGATATAATATCTAGAATGCGTTATGTTATTTCTTTTTATTTATCGTATCTCAGCGTATTGTAAGTAAACTAGTAATTGTCTGTCGAGTGCATGACCCAGTGTATAATCATTTTCTTTCACGTCTTCTCATTCAGATTTCTCAGGTGTTCTCTCTTCTAGTTAAGAAATGCAGGTGAACATATGTTCTGGTGTTTAATATAGAAATAACATTATTCCGTTTCATTTTCAGTTAAGTATATTTTTCTTAATGGAGAAAAGGGTGGATGGGAAATATACAAGTATGCTGTGTATTGTCTTGAACAAATCCGAGAAGCATCGCCCTATAAAACAGCAACTCTACTTCCCATTTCATAAACCATTCAAGAAAGATGAGCAACACATGCTGGATACTAGTGGAGACGTAAGAACAAACTCATAAGCGACATCCTCTTCACATGGCTGCTTGTTTGGTTGTCAACCCTTGGGTTATTTTATGCCGAAGACATTTTGTTTTATTCATTCATGTTGGGTGTTCAATTTTGTTTTTCAAACTCAATTTTTGGTGGAGTTTTACCCTCTGCAGAGGTGCAGTCGGTGTATTCTAATGCCCCAGCTGAGTGGGCTGTTATACGGTTTTTAGTGTTTTTATCTAATACTAATCTTTTTCAAATAGATCTATTCAACCTATAGATGGGATTCTAACACGTACTACCATTCTAGATCCCAGATGATCTGAGATTAATGCCAACACTGGAGCGTCATTATCGGATGCATATTAGTTTCCCTTAGAACTTGTTATCTTTATATATAATTTGTCCCTTATATGCTTTTCTTTGGAGGCGCGTGGCCTAATGGTTAGAGTCGTAGGAAATGGACTCGGCAACCCGAGTTCAATTCCTAGACGAAGCTGTTAGCATTTCACATGGCGCTAATACCCTTGGTAAAGGTATGAATTCAATTCTCCTTCCAGCTATGGGTAAATAGAACATGGATAGACCTGGACTCGTTAACATAGCTAGGTAACCAGTCTAGGAAAGGAAACTCTGAATTCAAACCTGTTAAACTCCGCTTAAGAAATTGACCGTGTGAGTCGCATCCTGCTCGTGCGGAGGGGTTGGTAAATATATATATGCTTTTCTGTGTCAGTTTTTTCTGGTGACAAAAATACTTTCTTCTAAATATAAATATTGTCTTCTCTATATAGTCTGCAATTATTCCGGTGAGCAGATTTCACATTAGTGGTAAACATGTTATTGTCTAGAAATTGCTTTTGCCACACTGCTTTTCCTTGTATCATTTTAGCATAAAAACGATTTCTTCTTTTGTAAATCCTTGTGGAACATCCTTATTATCTAAATATTGGTTTCGTTGTACAGTAATTTTCGTTCAGAAAAGTGATACTCTTCAACTAGAACTTCTGAACGACGTCTGAAACAGTGAAATCCTTTTAGACAGATAAGAGATACCAATGCTTCATAATAAATGGGAATGCCAGTGTGTCAGTGTGTCACATTTTCTCGACTGTAATCCTAGAGGGTGTAGCCCAACATATACCATTTTGAAAGCGTGGTGTAATGGTTAAAGTCATGGGAAATGGACTCGTCGCCCCGAGTTCAAATCCTGGAATGTGGGTTAATTGCATTAAATCTCTTCTCTAATACCCTGGGAAAGGTATGAATCCTACTGTCCCTCCAGCTATGGATAAATAGTAGGGCAGACTGGGCTCTTTAACCTTGGTTAGGCAACCGGTACTAGGAGAAGGAAAAACTTCTGAATTCAAACCTGTTTTTAACTCCGCTTAAGAAATGACTGTGTCACATCCTGCTCGTGCGAGGGTTGGTAAATATATATATAATATAATCATTTTGAAATCAGGCCAACCCCGACGAGAGCAAATTCTAAAATTATATTTCGTGGCAAAATCCGGACCCGCAATCCTGAAAGTTTGGATTTCCAAGTTAATTACTATGATTGTTTTCGGTGATTGTTATATGTGCCTTTTGTCACGAATGTTTTTGTACTTGGAAATAAATTTGGGAATAATCGAAATTAATAACGAAATCCAACGATCGTCACCCATGAAATAGAGTTAATTGTAATATTAAGTTAAAATATCGAATCGTGTCTTTAAAGATACGCTGGCACCTAAGGAATATTATTCATTGAACCTTTGTTTTTAGTCTTATTGTTGACCGAAGGACCATTAAGAGTCCTCCGCCGGAAGTTCTCTTTAAATTGACAAGTGAAAAATCTAACTGACAGCAATAATAACGGGTCCTTTTCACTAACTATTTATAAATCACCGGCTGCCCTTCTATATTGGCTGATTTCTGCTTAGTCTGGAATAAGGCTAGAAGTGTTGAGCATCTAGAAAAAGCAAATTCATTATGCGACTAACAGTCTTGCTTTCTAACCATTTATAAACAGTGAGCTGCCCATGAGATTGGCTCATTTCGCTTAGTCTGGCACAAGACCAATTGTGTTGAGTATCGAGGGGAAATTCAAACTCATTAAAGTACTACCAGTCTTGCTTTTTAATCAATTTAAGACCGGTTTGGATTTCCGGTAGCGCATCCGCCTAGGAATGACAATGTTCCTGGTTTGACACCAGCCCTTGACACTTTACCATAGAGATCCAAACTGTACTATTCATGCGATGAGTTGGTCATCGCATGAATAGTACAGTTTGGATCTCTATGGTAAAGTTGGGAACTGATGGTAGGTATGACGCTCTACCTCAGATGCGAAAACAATCTCCCTGATCTAACGCTAAAGAAAATGAGATAGAAGCCTATGCTGTCCGGTTAATGCCATCAATAGGTCACTCCACAAGACTTTACTTACTATAAATTGTGATGTTCCCTTATTTTGCCTAAGTCTGGCAAAAGACGGCAAATTTTTGGCTCAAACTCATTATCCTGATAAAGTCTTGTTTTCTCACAATCTCTGGTACACAGAATTGTATATTGATTAATCCGTCACTAGGTCTGAAATACGAGGAACGAGATCTGAAACGAGATCTTAATAAAGAATATATGCTGTACAGTAAAAATGAACTAAAAGTCTAGACAGTTAAATGATGCCTTACAGTTAAGTAATCACTTTAAATGCACTGATAAACGATGAAAATTACAAAACTCTTAATATGTTTCAGCTTCATATTAAATAACGTGTGAGGTCATATCGGTGCATTAGCGAGTAATTCCCCTTATATTATGATTTCAACAAAGTAGTCAGGTTGGTTTCAGTTTCTCTCAACGAATACAATTTCTCCAAAGTTTTCATAGGTTTTCTTTGTGGCTGGTTCTGTTGCACCAATAATTCGGAGTACAGTTATCACTAACGATTTCCTTGTTTCTCTGTATTTCATTAAGTCCTATCTAGCTTGGATCTCTAATGTACACGTACACAGAGGTGATGTTAGCGTTATGGTTATCGTCGTTGGAAATGGAACTACCTGTAACGTAGCAGTACCAATTTAAGTAGTATGTATATCCATTTTTATCCTAATCTACTTCTTATTTTACTTATCTGCTGATTTGGGTCTGTTGTTCGGCTTGTATTCTCTCTGTTCTTCAGGTATGGAATCACTTGTTTCTGGCATGGCTTGTCTTGTGACATTGCTTAGTTTCTAATTAATGAACACAAGACTTGATGGTTTTTGCCAAAGGCTTAGATCTTATTTTTCCAGTTCCAAGTTACCCAACAAGAAATTTCCTCGAATGACAGACCACATCTTGCGTCTGTCCCTTTCAAACAACCAGCCAACACCGTCCCCCGTCCGTCTTTTTCAGACATTTAGGCAAGACTCCCAACTTTCTTATATTTCTTACTCTCACTCTCGTTCTCGCCTTGTTCTGTCCAATCAGAAACCATGGTCAGTGAATCCATGTTGAATCATAACCCCAGCTATGAAGAAAATAGTAAAGCATACAGTGTTATTTAGGCAATCAGTCTAGGGAAAAGAAAAACTAAGAATCTAGCTTTACTCCGCTTAAAAATTATCTTGTCCCACATCGTGCCCGTTGCGAAAGGTTATGAAATATACATAAGATGGACAACACTGGATTTATTGGATATGGGGCTGTTAGGCGTGTTATGTAGCGAATGTAGCAGTTGATAAAATGTTTACATTAATCTTATCGCATAGATTAGTCTTACAAGGCCCCCTGTGTATTTCCGAGAGGGATGGCCCCTTTTCATATCACGGGCGGAACTTTCCATGCAATATTAGAGTTCAAGCCCGCGAAATACGTGAAGTCACCACTTGCTGGTCTGGTTGGCTCTCAGTTTCAGCTTGGACGTCAGGCAGATAAGATGTTACTGCTTTAGCTGACAATATACTGCACACGCGCGCTGTTAGTTAGAGAAAATGTTTAGTTAAGTAATAAAGGTTTAAATAAATATATGGTTTGTGGTTTGACTAATGTCTTAACAACAATGGACTGAAATATGAGAAAGAAATGAATCAGGAGACCAACCAGAAGAGAACTATTAGAAGAAGACGCTAGAAGAAAAACATAGAAAAAATACGAAAGATGAAAAGACGCGAACAGAAAGATAGAAGGAAAGAAAGGGTATACAACAATAGAACATAATAAAAAAGGCGAATTCTTACAAATCTGGCAGACTGCGAATTCTAGATTGTTGTTGCAGACTGTACGTATGGACTATACATTTGTATACTTAGCTTCTGTTATAATATTCTTTTTCTAGTTTATCTAATTTCACAGGGATTAACGGTCACCTATGCCGGGTAGCTAGATCAGTCTATCTCAGTATCTGTTATTCTGGTCTTGACTGGATTTGTTTTTGCTCTCTTCTCTCTGTTTTTCTTTGATCTTTCTTGTTGGGTTTTTTTACTTGTGGCTTGCATTTTTCATCTGATTCTTGTACTACTTTGTGTTGTTTGTGTTGTTTTATTAACGAACACATTGATGATGTTTTCTTTTTTCGTTCTTTAGAGTCTTATTTTATTATATAAGTTTAAGCGAATGATGGAAGAGCTCTTTCAGACTTCTAGTCCATTATCATTAATGGCTTTCAACCACAACGGAGCGAATATCAGCCCTTTTCAAGCACATATGCATCATTAAATTATGGGTTCCCTGACTAGGGGGCAATAGGAGGTGATCATATGTGCTGGGTGATTGTGATTGTTCCACCCAACCAATTGATAAAGTCGCCCTCTCCGACCATAACCGTTCAGACTATCTGTGAATACTAGAATTAATCCTATGTGCATAGTATATCAACAAACAGGTTGAAACTGTAACATTTTCCACTTGAATTTTATTGTTTTTGTTTGTAGTCATTTATGTTTTTTTAGAAATCTGACTGAGTCCAATATGTGTTGATTTTTCTGTCTTATACAAGGTATTGAGGACTATTTTGCTATTAACAAAATGGGTGGATGTCTTAAGATGCCTACTCTTAATTTATAAGAATCGGCAAGATAAATCATGTGAACCCACCTATTGATCCAATGCCACTGTCAGTGCTTACTAGACTAGAACTGCTGGATATTATTATTTGTTTATACAGTTCTGGCAAATATTATATGATTTATATTATTATATAATTATCACAGGACTTATTCACTTTACCAAAAGGATTCTATAACTCAGACTTACTTACTTATTTACTTTAAGTTTTTACAACTGGCCAAGGATTGGCGGCCAGATACTTAACCACATATAAGAAATGATACTCTATGTTTCGGGTGGGGTGTGAACTGACAGAAAAATTTAGATAAATAATGAAATAAAAAATTAATTTTGCTTTCATTGTAATGATTTATAAAAAAACATGATGGTTAGTACAAAAAAATTTGGCATATGTCTGAAAGATGCTTCTACTAGCACTCTGTACCGATTTCTATACAAATGATATATATATAGGTAAGATTGTTTACACGAAGATAATTTTAAAATTGTTATATTTATATATATTTATTCATATGTATATATATATATATATATATATATATATATATAGTATTACTATATATATATATATATATGATTAGGTCCTCTCTCTAGTCGATTTCGTACGTATGAGTGTTACATACAATGAAACATCCATCCACAGTGATTTGTTTATAGTGGTGAAAGCTTGTGTTGGGACCATCCACACTTTTTGCACAGTCGATAGGAAAAGAATTGGTACTCCATCAAGGGTTTGCCACAAACATCCAATCAAGACTGACCTCAGGAATTTTGAATTCAGAGTTATCCCTCTCCTAGACTGGTTACCTTTAAAGCAGCTGAAGGGCACAGTAGAACCCGTCTTACCTTACTATTTAACTCATAGCTGGAAGCGCATGGGCTAGGTTAATGAGCCGTGCCTGGAAAATGAATCATCGTCGATTCGATCTTTCCAGAGTTTAGCCCTAATGAAGCCACAAAAGGAGGTGGCATAACTCAACATACATAGCCTTGGTAGAAAGGTAATGAAATCCAATATATCATACCCTCCAGCAATAAAATCATAAATAAAAAATATTTATTATATTATATATAATAATATATATGCTATAATCTATATATATTTAAATACATTTTTCTGATGAAATGCAGAGAATTATATATTATTATTTATTATTAACAGCGTTCACTTCAAAGGAATTAATGTAGGTATATGCTCAAAGAATTTGTTCATTGTATGTGAATAATAGAAATGTAACTACATCTTAAAATGATTTTACGATTTAAATAATAGTAATATGAAATCAGGATAATAGTATAGTCCTAATTGGTCAAGATTTATTTCAATGTTTTCTATGTAACATATTATATACTATATATATAAGAATAATATACGATGACTTAGAATACTGAGTGATCTGGAATTTTTACAATCAGACTGATAGAGAAAGCGTCAGATATGAGGGGTTTTTTTATTAGTGCGTGGAATGGCTGTCAAGAGGCGTCAAACATCGAGCTCAGTTACTGGTTAAATAACAATTGAATAATTTGAAATCAATATCCAATGAAATGAGATGTGAAATCGGCAGTCAGTATTGAGTTGTACGGGGGAAAGAGATGAATTTAGAGTGAAATGAACTCATGTTCCAAATTCAATAAGTGTATTTCTTTTAAATCAATGAGAAATTGTATATTAAGTAATAATATGTTTACGATAGATAGATCGATAGATAGATAGATATGAGTAAACATTAATCGAAAAGAATATATATATATATATATATATATATATATATATATATATAGAGAGAGAGAGAGAGAGAGAGAGAGAGAGAGAGAGAGAGAGAGAAAGTAGGAGAGGCAGAAAGATAGATATATAGATAGATATGAACAGACTAAACATACAACAAAAGAGAGTGATATATATATATATATATATATATATATATATATATATATATATATATATGTGTATTTATGTATGTATGTATATTGAAAGAGAGTGAAAAACAAAAAAGAGATAGATACAGACAGACATCAGACATGAATAGATAGATTGACAGATAGGAACAGACTGACATAGATCGAAAGGGATAGATAGATAGATAGATAGATAGATAGATAGATAGATAGATAGATATGAGCATAGATGAAAGAAAGATGCTGAAATATATATATATGTATATATATATACATATATATGTGTGTGTCTGTGTGTGTATAGACATAGAAGCCGATAAGGAGACAGAAAGACGGACAGCCAGACAGATAGATAAATATATATATATAGAGAGAGAGAGAAAGAATGTGAGAATGGGATACAGACGAACATCAGAAAGATAGATACATAGATAAATATATATATATGTTTAATTCTACTTGTATATATATATATATATATATATATATATATATATATATATATATATATATATGAACAGGCTGATATCGATCGAAAGGAAGGGGCAGAGATAAATAGATAGATAGATAGATAGTTTTTAATAGATATTTGCGAAGTGGAGTATATCATTTAACTTGACGCTAGATATTCGACCTAGTAACATCTTATCCCGGCTAATAGTCGAGCGACCTCGACAAAATAATTACAGATGTCAAGTATTTTGACCAAATATTATTTACTTGGAAATGTCTCGATTATCGTTGGATAATTTCGATATCATTCGATTATTTTTATAGTTTCTCTTCTCGTCAAAAGAGTCGGCTGTCGTTAACTCAAGAAATTGCAAGAAAAATTTCGCATAGAACATAAAGAATTTTTTTCTTTCTCTTTTCAATTTAATTCCTTATTTATTTTATTTTTTTTATATTATTTCTTAACTTTTCTCAGCAGTTGTTTCTGGCGGTTCCTCGTTTCGAAGAAGTAATCGAAAGTTACTCATTACAGCCACACACTCTTCTATAGGATTACGAGTATCAGTCAAATATTTTGAAATATTTTTGAAACGTGAGTCACAATTTAGCAGCTCTCGATGCTTTTCCACCCTGTCGACAGTTTCTTTCGACTACGGCGACTGTACCTCTGCAGAGAGGTGTCCAATGCAACCAGGATTGTTGGTCCCTTGATAGGCTTCACTCCACTTCAGCCCCTAACTTGGGCTAGACGGATTGTTAGAGAGGCCCGAACCGGTCAATCGGCTGGTCAAGTCAAGCCCTAGTACCTATATGATAATGTCCCGACCGTATTCTTAAATCACACCGTTTTTATCATATGGGTGCTAATTATTATTTGTCTCAATCATTGAGATGAGGCGTGATAATTAGTATTTATTTAAATTTTTCGAGCTGCTGTACTCATCTCTATTTTTATATACACATCTCCGGCCTTCTTCAGGTGTTTCTTGTCGAACTCGGGAGACTTCTTGTCGTAATCAGTAGCCTTCATGTCGTAATCGGGAGCTTTTATGGAATGTCGCATAGAGCCCACAATCGGCGTGGAGTGGTAGTCGTTTAGTAGTAGTAGTCGTCGTTAGTTCAGAAAAAAACACTCGCAAGTTGTGTAGCCACAAGGGACTGTTTATTTATTCCTAGGCTCGTGGGTTCTTTTTCAGAGAGAAGGAAAGATAGATAGAAAGAGAGAGAGAGAGGGTACGATCAAATTACTCTTTCGTAAATCATGTTTGCTACTACTATATGAAACCCATAAGGGGAACCAGGAAAGTCCAGTCTGCCTTCCACGAAGCCCGGCCGAAAAAGGAAAATTTATCGCTTCTTCCGTTTCTCGTCCCGGCGTCAGATCCGTTTCCGGTCAAAACCCGGAATTTCCATTTTTGTTTTTAAATCTATTTCCAGGGTCATTGGTTGGTCAGTTCAGTTCAAACTTTAACCTCTCTTTGTTCTTATTTCTTTTCCCTCTCTTTCTCCAGAAATCCGAATACCGTTTTATATTTAATCCCGAATTCCCGGGAGACCATAATAATTACGCTACAGGAACCTCGAACCGAACTCTTTATCTAATCCATTGGTGTAGATTGTTCTCATTCCGTTAAACATGTCTGACATGAAGACCTCCAAGTTCGACAAGAAGGTTACCGAATTTGAGAAGAAACACCTAAAGAAGACAGCAGAGCACATCAGCCAAAATATAGTTTATATAACAATAAAGATGAGGACAATAGTTCGAAAAATCTAAACAATACAAGATACTGTTTGTGTATATACCATTTGTCAGTATGGTCAAATTTCTTTCTCTTGCATAATTCTTAATGGATCAACATTCCCACTCAGTAATGCCTACACATGAATTCCTTTTGGGTCAAATTGCTGCATTTATCTTCTTAATTCTTGATTAGGTCTGTCTGTGTGTCTGAACCCAAACCGCTGGAAATAGAAAGCTGCAATTTGATACAAAAGACCACTTTTCAATCTAAATTATTCTCATTGTGATTTTATAGCAAAACCATAATCGACAAAATAAAATTATACCGCCGGTCAAATTATTCCGAGTTCCTTTTTTTCCTGTGTCGGTAATTTACTTCAGCCCTACCACCCATAAAAAATGTTTTCTTTTATTTCCGGACGTTTTTTACAAACCATTTCGCAAGAGACTGCAGCAAACAATATTATGTTGCTTTTTTAACTTCCAATTCAATCTGAATTAAATTTCGCTGCGATAAATAAACAAAACTTTCCCTTTTCTTTCCTTTCCGTTACTTTTTCTCACCGAGTCGGTCATTTACCTCAACTTCCATTCATTTTTTTCTTAATCATTTCATTTAATTCTTTCACATTTTAAAACATTTTTTACGATAAATAAAGAAAACTTTCAGTTTTAAAAAAATGGAAAATTATTTCTTCTTTCGCAATATATTATTCAGAGATAATTTTTTTCGCAGTAGAGGCTGTTTACACGATGTAAACATATTTTTATTTTCAGTCCTAATTTAATACTTAGGAAATACGAACATTAATTATTTTATCATTATTTTCTTATTATTATTTACTTGAAATCATTTAAATTTTTGCGAATAAATGACTATCATTTAATAGAAAAAATTACTTGAAACTATATGATTGCGTTTACATTATAGATCTCAGTCCGTAGAGCGTCCGACTAGGAACCATAAAGTTCCGAGTTCGATACCGGCCATCGAAAACTCAGCGTATGAATAGCACAGGGATCTGTGCGGTAAAGTGAAGAGCTGATGGTAGGTGTGGAACACCGTCTCAGACGCCAAAACAATCTCCTTGGTCTAATCCTAGTGAAAGGGTGATAAACTGTCTGGCTGATAGCGACTTTAGATCACCCCGACGACTTTACTTATATATATATATATATAGAGAGAGAGAGAGAGACAGACAGACAGACAGAGACAGAGACAGAGAGAGACACAGAGAGAGACAGAGACAGAGAAATATGTGTACTTTTATATAAAAATAATTACATAATACCAATTCTATAAAATGATTTAAGACAACCCTGCAGTATTCACTTATCATTCTATATGAGTAGATGATACGCGTAGTCTAATGGTTAGAGTCGTGGGAAATGGACTCGTCGACCCGAGCTCAATTCCTGGACGAAGCTGTTTGAATCTCACATTGTGCTAATAAACTTGGGAAAGTTATGAATCCAATACTCCCCCCAGTTATGGGCAAATAGCAGGGCAAACTGAGCTCTTTAACCATGGCTAGGTAACCAGTCTAGAAGAAGGAAAACTGAATTCAAACCTGTTAAACTCCGCTTTAGAAATTGACTTTGTGTCACATCCTGCTCATGCGGAGGGGTTGGTAAACATATATATATGAGTAGATGATTTATTTTGCTGGAAGTAATACAGCAGTTCTAATCCACATTCGATCATTCTGATGGCTTTCTTGAAATCGTGTCAAATTGAGAATTTTGCAAGAACACTTTTGTATACTTAGGATCTGTTTAGATCAGTCGGTATAGCATTTTTATAGAGGTTGCCAGGCATTATGGGGGACTACCCATGGTGCATTGCAACTTTTATTTAACTATAAAAGCGACCTATTTTGGCCTGAAAGACAGATTGCATTTTTTGTTCTTCAGTAACAGTGTCGAGAGAAGAAGAAGAAGAAGAAGAAGAAGAAGAAGAAGAAGAAGAAGAAGAAGAAGAAGAAGAAGAAGAAGAAGAAGAAGAAGAAGAAGAAGAAGAAGAGCTGGTGGACAATTTTCAACAGAATAATTAGTAATTGCTAGATAAATTAACAAGTCCCGTGAGATCTAGTTGTTTCTCTCTTCCGAGTTTTCGTCTGACATTATAGGAAAACAGACGATACCAGTATCATTATCTAGACTAGCAAATATATGCATCCTCCGGGTGCAAGTATTTAAGTTTTCATGTAATAAAATATATTAAATTAATGTAATAAAATATTATATTATATCAAATTAGAAAGGGTAATGAAACTGAATAAGAATGCAGATAAAAAGATCTGAAACAGAGGGAGTATAATCGAAAAATAGAACAACTGAAACTTACTCTTCCATCACCCCGTCTTTCATTGCTAAAATTTCTTAATTTAACTATTTAGTAAAAATAGGAAGTAAAGAATCAAATTACAGTTATTTCTTCCTGGTAATGGATTTCTTTTAAGATTTATCTCCGAGATTTTTGCTCATGTTCATTAAGATAAATCCAAACATTTAGAAATCAATAATACTAAGCACATATTTATTAAAATCAATTTTTTAATATTAATATGCAAATTAGCTTTCCCTTTCCCACTGTAAACCACTATTTCGTTGTATATATAAATACAATTAAATGTTATTAGTAAGTAGATAAGGCCAACAGTATTAAGAATGTAAGACAATTTTATTGATAATTGAGGATTAAATAAAAATTAAATCATGGAGAATGTTAGACTTGAGTAGTGATATAGTTTCGGTTACAGACAGTTTTCATCGCAAATGCAACCAACACGCAGGAGTGGATCTACAGTTTTTCGATTAAATCTTCAATATGGCTCTTGGTACATATCGAAGATGTTGGGCATTCAATCACTTGATCGAAGTTATATACATTCTGTCAATACTGAATCGGCGCTTAAAATTAGCTATCATCCATATGAACAAGCAGCAATCGTTCGTGGTGTTATCACACATCTCAGTAATGTGTCCACCTTGTCGGCTAGTGCCGTAGAATACACCGAAGGCATCTCTGCAGAGGGATGACTGAACAGTCCATTACTTGCAACCCTCTATTTTACACCTTACTTGGCCTTGACGGGTGGTCGAAGAGACCATCTCCTTTCATTTGGCTAGTCACGTCAAGCCTTAGCACCTAAATGATTGTCCTGACCTTATTGCCATCATGGCAAACCTTACACCCCTTTTTATATGCGCTTGAAGGCGGTGGATGAGTGTTTAATGTCCTGGACATAACGAACTTCACCTAGTTGTAAAGTTCCAATTATGGATCTCTGGGGAATGTGGAGTACCGTTTTATCGCCATTACGCCCAGTTCGACCCTGATCCTCAGTGGTAGTACGTGATAGGGTCCCATCTATTGGTTAAAAGGTTTTAAAAATGAGTATTAAAATGTGATTTAAAAATTGAGTTAGAAAAAATGAATACCTAACAAGAATTAATAAAACAAAACATCTTCAGCATAAAATAAGGGTCCTTATAATACTGTTCATTGATATAAAAACCAACCAACAAACCAATCAATAATATGTATCATGTAGTAGTTGAGAGTATAGAAAACCAGCAAGGTGACCTTATATTCTTTGATATCCCATGAGGTACAGGGAAGTCATTTGTTATTAAATTTATCATAGCATAAATGAGATCAGAACGGAAAATATCTGCGGCGATGGCTTCGTCTGATATTGCAGCTATGCTACTTTCTGTTGGTAGAACAGTGCACTCTGTATTTAAATTGCTACTCAACTTACCGAAAAAACAATAATCCGATTTTCCGTATAGACAGTAGATATGATGCAGCTACAGTATTACAGAATTGTTCATTGATCGTATGGGATGAATGCAAAATAGCAAATAAAAAATAATTTGAATCCCTTTACAAAAATGGTGGATGGCATTATGATTTCATAAGCTTTTATTATCAGATGAGACGCAGGAACAGCGTGGGGTCGCTCACATCGGACACCTGAGCGACATGCCATGTAGACAGAGGAAGAGTTGCTGGAACAACGTGATGTCACTCTCACCAGGAAGCCTGAGCGACATGCTTTGTAGACAGAATATCAATTAAAATAAGGAAGTGAATCCGACAGTATATCAGAGTAAGAAATTTGAAAAAACGCACAGATGTTGTTAGGTAATGTTGTTTTATCATCTTATATTGCAATATTTCAATCCGTTTGGAACATCATTAGAGCATGTTTATTATAAAAAGAAGAAAACAGCATTTCCCTCTTACAACCGGCCATATTTTTAAAAAAGAAATAATTTTTTTAATTAAAAAAAAATGTTCTTCTTTTTATAATAGACATGCTCTGATGATGTTCCAAACAGATTGAAATATTGCAATATAAGCTAATAAAACAATATTACTTAACAATATGTAGACAGAGGAAGAGTTGCAGGAAATGTGTGAAGCCGCTCGTATAAGGGCGCCTGAGCGACGTGCCATGTAGATAGATGTAAATTCGCAGCTTGAGGCCGCTCGTATCAGGGCATCTGAGGGACATGCCATGTAGACAGATGAAGAATGGCTGGAACGACGTGAGGCCGTGCTTATCAGGACACCTTAGCGACATACCATGTAGACAAAAGAAGAATCGTAGGAACGGTGTTCGGCCGTGCGTATCAGGATGTCTGGAGAACTGAAGAGCAAGTGAATCCAAATATATCAGAAAATTCTAAGAAAACTGAATGGCTAACTGAAAGAACAATTCTAGCCACTAAAATTAACAGGTAAATGTAAGTGATCAACAAATGCTTGATGAAAAACTTTTAATTCTGTTAATTCAAATTTGGATGATGAAGTAACCTAAAGAATTCGTGAATTCTTTAGAATTGCCTGGTACATCAACACAAAAGTGTATATATTATGAGTATGTGTGTATGGATCTCCTCTATGGGCCAAATGGGTTTAAATATCATTTATGTTCGATTAGACCGTGTGCAAAATGAAAGCTCTCACAAAAAGTCTCCACTATGAAAGTTTGAAAAACAGTTTTGACACATTCCATTTTTCACTCTTCCGTTTATAAAAAACTTTAGAAATATTTTTTTTTAAGTAAGAATCAAATATTTACTTGTTTTGAAATAAAATTGTTGTTGACTTTCATCCATCTTTAATGTTAAAATAAATGACATCTATAGAATTCCTGATGATATGACAGCTATCATTTAAAAAGATGAAGATTGCTGATGAAGTAAGTTTATTTAAATATAAAAGAAACAACTGTCCACAAAAATGAATAGACACACACACACACACACACACACATATATATATATATATATATATATATATATATATGATATTATACACTACACACATATATATATACATGCATATATAAATGAAAACTTTAACTCTTTGTTTACTTTAAATCTCAGCATTGTTCTTTCTTTCCTCTTCTTTGCTTTTCTGAAAACGTGTTCTCATGTGAGTTCTGGGATGGTCATCTTCCAAGCTGTCACCGGTTGTTGAGAGACTGCTATCTCTGTAGGATGAAGGAAGCTATGCAACAGGTATTGAGTGCCCTCTAACTGTTTGTCCCCGACTCCCCAGAGGTTGCATGGATTCTTCTGGTCCTCTCACGGCAGATTCTGTTGGAATATTCACGCGAATATGATCCTCATGTCTTTTCCATAATCGACCATCCTCTAACCGCGCTCTAAAAGTTAGTGGACCAAGTTGCTCCTCTAAAACTCCGGACAACCATTTTGGCCTCCCATGAAAATTCACTACACTAACAGTCTTTCCAATATGGAACGTTCTTTCAAGACGATTTTTATCCGTCGTTCTTTTAGCATCATCTATTTTTGTGGTGACTTTGGCAGATAAATCTGGATACACAAGGTCTAGACGAGATCGAGGCTGACGGTCCATTAATAGCATTGCTGGTGATTGATCCGTTGTTGATTGCAGGAATAAACTGTATCGGACTAAGACACGCAATAATCGCGTTTCCAAATCCCCAGTAACTTTTTAAGCTCACTCTTAATGGTTTGCACTGCACTCTCAGCCAGTCCATTCGAGGAGGGGTGATATGGTGCACATCTAACATGCTTAATGCAATTTAGGGAAAAAACACAACCCAGTTGTTTGATAACTCATCCTTCCTGGTTATGTATAGTTGAAAGTCAAGAGATCTTTTTCCTGGCCATCCATGTAAGATCCATTTACGCACTTGTGATGACACGGGATCTCTTGATGAGTAAAAAGCAACAGTTTTTGACGTGACTGGGATTAAGTCTAAAGCTAACATTGAGAGTACTACTTCCTCCAGACAAGGTAATGGCGTGAAATAGTCCTCTATAGGTAGCCGACTCAGTCCATCTGCATTGGAATTTTTTTTAACCAGGTTTGTACATTAGTTGATTGTGATAACTTGCTAGAATCAATGCCCAACGTTGTACTCTAGCAATTCCTATTGGTGATATTGCACGGTCCTCTTTAAAAAGCTCAAGCAGTGGTTTATGATCCGTGATGATGGTAAATTCTCGACCACAAATATATTTATGGAATTCGGAAACTCCAAGAATGACTGCTAGCCCTTCGCATTCTATCTGGGCATAATTCCGTTCTGCCTTTGATAATGTCCTGGAGGCAAAATAAATCGTTTTTTCACTCCCGTCTTTCATTATATGCGATAATAATGCCCCTACACACATTGGAGATGCATCCACCGTCATGATAAGTTTAAGTTTAGAATTGTAATAAACCAAATCACTAGTTGACATTAGCAACCCCTTTGATTGCTTGAAGGCAAAGGCTTCGTCTGGTCCCCATTTCCAAGGAATTATTTTTTTGTAATAATTTGTACAATGGAGCTAAAACCGTACTGATAATGTTTAAATACCGGCGATAGTAATTAACAAAAGCCAAAAAACTACGCACATTCTTTGGGGTGGGTGCTTTGCGAATTGCATTAACCTTATCTTGCGTTGGGTGGATTCCTTCAGAATTGATCCTACAGCCTAAGTATGAAATTGACGACATTTTGAATTCACATTTATCGCCTTTCAGGGGGTGATCAGCATCTCGTAATCTCTTTAATACTGCATGCAGATTTCTATTATGCTCTTCCATAGTTTGTTCTGAGATTAGGATGTCCTCGGGATAAGCAACCGTCTTTGGTATTCCTTGAATCAGTTGATCTATAATTCTTTGAAATACTCATGGCAAAGAAGCAATACAAAAACATGGCACTAACTCCTCAAGATGTTTTTCTCACTGTATTATCATCAACAGCATGTATTTACATGAATCTCTCTGTCTCTCTGTCTCTGTCTGTCTCTGCCCCTGTCTGTATGTCTGTCCATCTGTCTCCTACCCCCTCTCTCTCTCTCTCTCTCTCTGTCTCTGTCTCTGTCTGTCTCTCTCTCTCTCTGTCTCTCTGTCTCTGTCTCTGTCTGTCTGTCTCTCTCTCTCTCTGTCTCTCTGTCTCTGTCTCTGTCTCTGTCTCTGTCTCTCTTCTGTCTCTCTCTCTCTCTCTCTCTCTCTCTCTCTCTCTCTCTCTCTCTCTCTCTCAACACTGCCATAACTCCTGTAACGGGCTCAGCATGCAGCCGGTATTTCGTACTGTGTTGATCAATGAAAGCCACTGCTAGTCGGCCCACTCTGGTGTGTCCATGCATAGAAGTTCATAGGTGAACGTCACTTATGAATTTATCCTTACTTATCCAGAAGTGTTCAGCATGTCTTCTTCGTTCTTGCTTGAATGATTCTTGTGTTAGAAGATAAGTGAGTGTACAGCTGCTTTTGCTAAGTGCTGCTTCAAGTATTTATTTAAGACAACATGCGGCACCCTTTTATAGTTTACATCTTGTTATTTTATTCTCCAAGTGTTTCGTCCAAGTGGTGCAATTCTTCATTTGAGAATTCTAAGCAGATTTTGGAAAAAATTCTCTTTCAAGTTGTCCAAAATACTTTTTGTCGCAATATAATTCTAGAAATTAAAGTCAATGAAATTCTAATGATAATAAAATAATTAGAAATAACAATTCCGACAACTTAAGGCGATTACATCAATAACTCTTAGAAAGTGTAAAGAAGTACTCAACCATTAATGACAATGCTTCGTTTTTTGTTTCTTTCTTTCTTTAATCGGGCAACTTAAGAGTTTTATGTTTATTACAAGAAGATCTAAAGAGCAAGTAAAAAGAAATAAAGACAGCGTTTCATCAAAGAAATTCGAAGATCTATTCAATTTATTGTGGGAGTTCTGGAGGTGTAGTGGTTAACGTGCTGGACTCCGACATCGTTGTCAGTGTTGTGGGTTTTAATGGGTCAAAATAAGACAAAACGACGGGTAACAAATGTAGGAAAATGTATTAACAAAAGAGTAGACATTTACAGTAAAGAAAGTGGGAATTACGTCCGACAAATAGAGTTACGAGCTGACTGGCATTGGCTTCCGTCAAACCATAATTGTTTCTGTTACTTATAGTAACCGTCGGCGCATTCTACTATAGTCTAAGCAAGTTCGAACTGTAGTCGTTGTATTACCTTCACTTTCGGATTCAGACATCCTATCGTGGTGTAATGATATGTAATCTAGTCTAGCAATTACAACTAAAAAGCGAGTTTGATACTCGCTGGATACCCCATACTTGCAGCCTTGTGCCGCACCTTACTGTAGCGAACAGGTTAAGTAATACATACCTTTACACTCGGACTAATATCCTTGGGAAAGGTATGAACACCACATCCCTCCAAGCTATGGATTACATTTTATGATTATTTTTTCTACAAGGATGGCTTTGGCATTAGATAGCCCATGATGGTTGATATGTCATTAAACAAAGAATCCAAACCTTATTCAATCTGTTACTGATACTATGTGTAAAGAAAGGAGGTAAAATATTAATGAAAATACATGATTCATAAATTTTGAAGCAAGACACTGAAATTAGTATACCAGATCTGATACCTTGGTAGTAATATCTCATTCACAGAAAGCAATGTCAGTATGCACACAGGAAAGGTATGGACTGCAATAGACACATTATCAATTATATGGAAATCTGATTTTTCGGATAAGAAAAAACGAGCATTCTTCCAAGCTGTAACCATATTAGTGCTGCTGTATGGCTGCTCCACTTTAAGCAAAAAGTAAAGTCGTCAGGGTGGCCTTGGGTCGGTGTCAGCCAATCAGCGTGAAAGTCTATACCCTTTTGACAAGTGCTAGACCAAGGAGATTGTTTTTGCGTCTGAGGTAGAGCGCCGCACCTACCATAAGCTCCTTACTTTACCGCACAGATCCCTGTGCTACTCATACGCTGAGTTGGCGAAGGCCGGTATCCTTGTGGTTTCTAGCCTAACACGCTATCGATTGGATAGATTGGAAAAAATCGAAATGAAAATTTTACAAAGATTCTGAATGCTGCCCGAAGGCAATTCTGGAAGCTGCACCCCCCCCCCCCCAAAAAAAGCAATTCTGTGGCCACTTACTGTTATATTGTCAACCCCCTGTATTTCTGAAGGGATGGCCCCTTTTCATATCACGGAATTCCATGGAATATTACAGAAAGCCCGCGAAATACGTGAAGTCACGTGGGACCTGGTTGGCTCTCAGTTTCTGCTTGGACATCAGGCTGAGTAATAAAGCTATATTTGCCTTACACACACCTTACAAAAAACTCACTGATGCATCCTTACCGGAACTCCGATACTTGGGTGGGGATGTATTGTGGGGATTTAAATTAAATTAAATTAAATTAAATTAAAATTAAATAAATAAATAAAAAGTTCTGAGCGTCTGGACTCTGGCGTCCAGAGAGTAACGGTCTGATCAATAATAAAGTCTCCATCTATACTTCGAAACAGTTGTGTCTTTTTATTTCTCTTCATCTCCTCATTTCATATTACCCATAGGATAACCACACGCCGGAGTGGGAAGATCAGCAAGGATTTAAATTGATTAGCTCAGTGCATATACTGGATGTCGTGAAGAGGATTTGATAGAAGCGATCAGCGATAGAGACAGGTGGGTGAGAGCGAGAGAGTCATGGAGATCCGTTCTGTCAACACGGCATAATGATGATGAAGCCAATTATATCCTATTAAGTTTAAGCAATGACGGTGGCTTAAAGAAAACTAAATGAGAAAGAATGTCGCTCGATGACTACAATTGATATCTGTCGACTGTTGGTCTTCATTGACAAAATCATAGTGCACTATCTTTTGGTAACACACTCAAAAGAACGTGAAATTCTGTCACAGGCTTTTTTTTCTTTTTTCACATGGCATTTCAGATAAATAGACGTTTTCTTAATTATTTAAAGATAAATAAATGAATGAATAACAGAAGAGATAGATGCGGAGGCTGCAATATCCGATAAGACAGTGTCCAAATGATTGTCACGAGAAACTTAAGTCCGGCGAAAAGAGACTAAATGTTAATCTTCAGCGTGATTAGAAGCTTAGACGACGTGAAAAGGAGGAGTTGGCAAGTTGGTAACCTGGCGTCGTTGCTTGTCAGGGAATATAATAACAGAACCCTTTTCTGGCTTCGGTGGGTCAACAAAGGTAAGTGAAGATTATGGATGAGAATTGAAGATTGATAGCAAGATGCTGTCATGTGCAAGATTTTGATGATGATGATGATGATGATGATGATGATGATATGTCTTTAGAGAAAAAGACAGGTAGGAGCGTCCGTGAAGACATGCTTTGAATTAACGAGGGATGGACAAAGAAAGAAAGAAAGAAGAAAGAAAGAAAGAAAGAAAGAAAGAATCATAGGAACTGGTAAAGAAAGAAAGAAACTGAAAAAGAAAGAAAGTGTAGAAACTGGTACAGAAAGTTTAAACAAAGAAACAAAGAAATAAAAAAGAAAGGGTAAAGATCCTCAAAGAAATAAAGAAAGAAAGAACTGGCAAAAAGAAAGAAAGGAAAAACTGACAAAAAAGAAAGAAACTAACAAACAGAAAGAAAGCAAGAACGGAATAGAATCGGGCAAAAGAAAAAGGAGCAAACAAAAAACAAAAAAGAGAGAAAGAAAGAAAGAAAGAAGGAAAAATAGAAATACAGATGGAAATAAAGAGAAAAATAAAGAAAGAAACGGAAGAAAAAAAAGAAGGAAAGAAGGGTAAAAACTGGTAAAGAAAGAAAGTGTAAACAAAGAAAAAATAAACAAATGAAAGAGTAAAAATCTTCAAGGGAAGAAAGAAAATAAGAAAGAAAGAACGAAAGAAAGAAAGAAAGAAAGAAAGAAAGAAAGAAAGAAAGAAAAAAAGAATCAGGTAAACAAACAAACAAAAACGAAAGAAAGAAAGAATAGAATAGAAAAGAAGAAGAAAGAAACAATAAAATAAAGAAATATTGAAGAGAAAGGAAAATTAATTTAAGAGAAGAAAAATGAAAAAAAAATGTTTAGGTAAGACAGACTGAAAAACAAGTAAAATATATTTTCGAAAAATCTTCTGCCAACAAAACAGAAATGAAGCCAGAAGGTTGAACAAAAAAAAATTGGTAAGGAATTGAAATAAGAAAGAATATTGGAATGCACTGGGGAAATAAAACAAAATGGCTGATCAAGAAAACAAGAGGACAGAAAATAATCAGAATCTACCAATGAGACTTTAATCTAAAGGAAAATAATTTCCAAATCGAAGCGGCTATTTATGTCGACGATTCAATTTCTGTTTTTTTGTTTTTTGGGTTTTTTTTATTTTTGTATTCTTGTTTTTTTCCTTTTGTCTTCTGTTTTATTTGCTATTGTTTGTCATTTTGTTTTTCTTTTCATCTTTATTTCTATTCAAACAAAAAAAACCCAAATCCCTTGTTATTGTAAACATTTTCGTTGACTCAACAAACTGAATTCCAAATTCAAGCTGAATAGAAAGATTCCTCTTTTAGGAATAGAAGTTACCATTGAGCAAAAATGCTTTTCTTAGTTTTTTCTGCTTTTCTAAGGAACAAAAATACATGTCGCTCATAATTAAAAAAAATGTCCTTACAATTTTAGTAAACCTAGTGCTCCCTCTAATACAGGGTTTTGTGGTAGCACAATCAAATGTAATGATAAATGTTTTTACCAACACCTCCTTACGAGTAAGGTGCGACTCAAAGTAAATTTCTAAATTATTTTAACAGGTTCGAATTCAGATTTTCCCTTCTACTAGACTGGTTTCCTATGAAAGACAAAAAGCCCAGTCCGCCTTACAATCTATACATGGAGGGAGAATTTTTGGATACATACCTTTCCCAAGAGTATTAGCGCGATATCAAATGGAAACAGTCTCATCCAGGAATTTGAACTCGGGTCCATTTCCTACGACGATAACCATTACACCTTACGGCTGAAAGGGAGAATAATACGTGTACTGTGTTCTAGAATTCGCTGAATTCATTCACTGAAGAGGACTAGCTCCCGACTAATGGAGGTCCTGAGCACAAAAACACGCGATGGTGAGACTCCAATTCTAGAGTCCTAAGAAGTGTATTGTTACCCATTTATTGAGATTCTAACTCGGATGGGTAGTACATGTTAGAGTTCCGTCTAATGGGTGAAATAGATACGTTTTAAAATTATGAGTATTAGACGGGAATACGGGAAACCATATGACTATGAAAACAAAAAATATTAACCAGGATGGTTTCTTAAAAGCATATAATTACAATAGTTACTTGAAACCGTATAATCAAAAGTTTTTTTAAAACCATGTGATTGCAATATTTACAATTACAACAGTTACAATTACTTGAAGCTATAATAAAATGCATGAATCCATCTTTATTCCCTCCCACTAGACTGAATTCTTTACGATTCACAACCAATCCAGGAGAAGGAAAACTCTGAATTCAAACTAGCTGTGCTCCGCTTAAAATCTACCCTTTGTCACATCCTGTTCGTGGTGGATGGGTTGGGTAAATATATACCTGAAGCTGTAATTTCTTACAAATGATTCAAAACATTACTTCCTTGGAATCATACTATTATTTAAAAATATTGAGGTCGACATAAGACAACACATGAAGGATTGATATCCTGCCGAGAAATGACCAACCAACCATCATGCAATGATTTGTTTGCAAGGGGACAAATTCCCAAAATACCTGTATTTATTGCACTCTTGTTTGGAATGGGGGGGGGCACGATGGCGTAATTACGAAAGTACTGGACTCCGTAATCGTAGTAAGCGAGTTGAATTCCAGTAGCCTTATAACATTCACTTTCGGACTAATACTCTTCTAGTACTGTTCTTCTAAAGGAATGGCGTTTCATGGAAGTGTACTTGTTAGCAATCCAGACACGCATATTTATTACTGAATGATGAGTTCGTGCCTCGCTTGATGCACCATACTTGCGACCTTGTGTCACATGCTAACCGGGTTGGGTAAATACCTACGAGGATGGTTTTAGCATTAAATAACCCTCTATGGTCGATATGCCATTAAATAAAAAACTAGAATAAAGCAAATCTTATTATGTTTTATAGAAACATAGACTAACAAGACTAGATACAAATAAAGGATATAAAATGTGAATTATGATCGATGTTGATCAGATTACAGAATTTGGACTCAGAATAAATCGATAGAAACAAGAAAAGTAGTTATGAAAAAAATGTTAGTTGAATATATTTTTTAAAGCTCGCATTAAATCATTTGTAGATTTAGGTTGATTGGTTTGTTGGATTTTACGGCATGTCAAATACCCATGAGTTATTTTATGCCGAAGATTTGTTTTATTCATTCTTATTAGGTATTCAATTATTTTTAATTCAATTCTTTTAAACACATTTTTAAATCCCAGTTTTTGTATCAATTCAACCATAGATGAGACTCTAAGAGGTACTCCGAAAGAGAGTGGGTCCGGGAGTAATGGCGATAAAGGGTACTCAACTCTCCCCAGAGCTCGAGAATTGCAGCCCTACCCCTAGATGCTGTTTAACATCATACACAAGACACTAATATCCTCAGCCACCGGCTTCTAGCACATATATGATAAAAATAATTTAGGGGTTTGCCATAAAGCAATATAGTCAGAACAATAATATAGGTGCTAGGGCTTGACATTTGATCGATTTTCCGAACCCCTGTCTAGCCTAAATATGCTGGAGTGTTGCATGTCATCGACAACTCAGCCATCAGGATTTCATTGTTAAGCCACACGGATCGCCACCCACAGCTCACAGATGGCCCCATTGAGGGGATGTTACCCCTTGACAGAAGTGTAATTGCCGTATTCTAGAGCCCCAGCCAACTGCGTGACATATAGAATGGACTAAAATGAACATAAATTGTGAATCAGATTAAAAGGTTTGGATTAAGATTGAAGTTGGATTAAAAGAAGGTCGGATTAAAGGATTATCCAGTTTAATCATTATTATGTTCCATGGACATCTTTACTTCTCCAACATAAATTCTTTCTTTCTTTTCATTTTTTTTTTTTTTTTTGCAACGTCTTTTTATTTATTTTTTGTCTTCCTTTGTTGGAAATCAAACGAAATTCCCCTTACACAGCCCGGCCCTCAACATAAAGCAGACATCATTTCTGTCACACATACCAAAAAATATTTGACAAGGTAATTCTGACAATGACTTTTGACATCCTTATTCCCATTTGCTGATCAAGTCTAAAAACATTCAGCTTTTGATCCCTCGCATATCGTGCTGGGGTTTACCGACTCTTTGATTTGACACAGCTGTATCAAAATAATAAAACTCAAAATGCTCAATATATATATATATATATATATATATATATATATTATATATATATATAACAACAAAAAAATGCGTGCGTGTGTGAGTGTGCGTAGGAGGTGTATATGGATGTATGTGTATTTAAATATAGCGGTATATATATATATATATATATATATATATATATATATATATATATGTCTGTTTGCGTATATGTGTGTATATATATATATATATATGTGTATATATATACATGTATGTGTTTATATATAGATACATATATATGTGCGTATGTAAATATGTGTGTATGAATTTAAATGTTTGTGAGTATGTATGCATATATGTATATGTACATATATATGTATATATCAATATTCTTATATGAGTGTATGTGTATATATGTAAGTATTTATCTGTGTATATATGCAGAGGTGCACGTATATATATATATATATATATATAATTGTCTCTTCGGACGATGACCCATATTTGTTTTGTGTTTTTAAAATCATACCTTTTCTTAGTGTTCATTGGGGAAAAAAAGAGAATCTCTGTCTTTGAGATGTCATGGGTGTTTGGCGTCTTTGTTTTTGTAATCAAGGGATTCGGCTTTGATAATCGAGATTTTTGGAAAATGATCGATTTTTACAGGAAAAAACAGCAACAAAAAAAGATGAAAAGTATGTATCATATAAATACGTCAAATCAAATTAATATTTCCCACAATCCTCAAGCAAAACAAAAAAAACTTTGCTTGACAGAACCAATATCAAAAGTCAAAGAAAAATCTTTTCAAAATAATCATGATCAGAATTCTTGTATGAATTCGTCTACAAGTTAATCCGGTGTAAAAGTCGACACTTAATTGTGGGCCAAGAATTTATTAATCACCGAAGCTTACATTAGTCTGGCATAGGGTCAACACAGTGAAGCACTCATATTACGAGCCCAGCTAGCTGGGAGCTTAACAATATGTTTATTTGATGCACCCCTTCTAAGTAAAGTCGTCGGAGTGGCCTAAAGTCGGTATCAGTCAGACAGCGAGGGAGTCTCTCCCCTTTTCACTAGAGCTAGACCAAGGAGATTGTTTTTTGCCATCTGAAGTAGAGCGCCACACCTACCATCAGCTCCTCACTTTACCACACAGATCCTTGTGCTACTCATATGCTAAGTTGGCGAGCGCCATTATCAAACATGAAACCTTGTGGTTCATAGTCGGACGCTCTACTGACTGAGCTAAACCGGCCCTATAACCTTGTAACCAGATTTACTTTCCATCCACCACCAAATAGATTGTTTAAATATTAATTTCTGATTGTTTATATATACTTACCATCTCCTTCACATGAGTAGAATGATAGAAGGTCAATTTCTTCAGCGAAGTTTAATACGTTTGAATTCAGAGTTTTCCTTCTAGACTGGTTATCGAGGCAAGGTTAAAGAGGATGTATACCTTTCCAAATAATTGCGACTTTGTGTCACATCCTACTCATGACGAACGGGTTGGGTAAATACCTATCTTTCTCAAGAGTACCTGCGTGATGAGAAATGCAAACAGCCTCGTTCAGAATTTGAACTCGGTTCGTTGTGTCCCGACCATTATACCATTACATCATACCCCTCGACATAGCAGTGTTTGATATAATCTACCCGTTTTCATATAATGTTAATAAGAAAAGAACCAGTAAATTATAAATGCAAATGTACCTTCAATTCTTGTATCATTTTTAATGAGAATGATGGTGGACACTGAGGAAATCATGAATATTAGGTTGTATGTTTGCTACAATCGTAAAACACTATTTTCTATGTTCAAAGTGCTCCTCTGTTTAGATTAATACCACTGGGAAAGATCAAACCAAATTAAGTATTAATATTAATGTTTATGTGTCTCTATGCCAGACTTTCAAACACAGTTCACAACAAGGTAAGCATTTACCCAACCTGTTCGCCATGAATAGGATGTAACACTAAGTCGCAATTATGGGGCATCCGGCAACGATTGAACTTGCTATTCAATACTAATTGTTCTGCATACAACAAAGTATGATAAAAAACAAGAAGAATCTACTATATTTTCTCGGTTTACCTTACTAAGAGGCAGTCATAGATTTGGTTTGTTGGATTTTACGGCATGTCAACCTTTGTTGGATTATTTTATGCCGAAGTCGTTTTGTTCTATTCATGCTTGATGGGTATTCACATTTCTTTAAACTCAATTTTTTAAACACATTTTTGAAACTCATTTTTTCCTATTTACCCTATAGATGAAAGCCTGACAGGAATAATGGCGATGAAGGGGTACTCCACACTCTCCAGGGCTTCATAACTGGAATCTCACGACTAAATACAATTTAACGTCATACACAGAACAGTAACAGTCCCCGCCTTCTAGCAAGTTTGCCATAAAGCACAACAGGGCCGGGACAATCATATAGGCGCTAGAGCTTTACGTAACCAGCCGATTGATTGGGAGGGGGGGCTCTGCGTATACTTGTCTAGGCTAAGTAATGGCCAAAGTAGAGTGCTCTGCCACCAGGATTTCCATCCTTAACAGGTGGCCCCATTGGGTGAGAATTTCGCCCTCTGCAGAGGTGCAGTCGGTGTATTCTGCAGCCCCACCTGACAGGGTGACTTTTAGAGTGTATACATGCACTATAAATACACACACACATTAGTTTAGGTCCTTATATAGCAATTCTAGCAGGAAGCGCATGGTGTAATGGTTAAAGTTATGGGAAATGGACTCGTCGCCCCGAGTTCAAATCCTGGACGTGGTAATTGCATTTCACTTAGTGCTAATACCCTTGGGAAAGGTATGAATCCTACTCTCCCTCCAGCTATGGGTAAATAGCAGGGCAGACTGTGTTCGTTAAGCATGGCTAGGTAACCAGTCTAGGAGAAGGAAAACTCTGAATTCAAAACTGTTGAAATCCGCTTAAGAAATTGACCTTGTGTCGTATCCTGCTCGTGCGGAGGAGTTGGTAAATATATATATAGCAATTCTAATAGTCTAGGTTAGTGAAAAGTTTGCATATCAGGAATATGTTTAATCTAGAATTCAACTGAAATTAGTTGGAAGGAAATATCAAGACAATCTGTTTTCTAAATTTTTCACAGTAATGGTGATTATAGTATTCGTTACAGTAATGGTGACTTTAGTAGCCAACAAGAAAATATTTGTTTATTTATTATAATATTTATCTGCTTAAGCTAAGACTTACACTTATGTTGTATACTCTCTTTCTACTTCTATTATTCTTCTGCTCATCTTTGGTATCTTACGTTCTTCTTCTGGCGTCTGGACTTCGTCTTGCTGGTTGGTCGTCCTTGATTCATTTCTCTTCTAGGTCAGTCTTGTTGCCAAGACATTCATCAACCACAAAACCATATTATTTATTTAAACCTTTATTTACTGAACTAAACATATTCTTCTAACTAAATACAACGCGCGTGTGCAAGTGAGTTTCAGCTAAAGCAGATACATCTTCTCTGCCTGACGTTCAAGCTGAAACTGAGAGCCAACCAGATCCCACGTGACTTCACGTCTTTCGCGGGCTTTCTGTAATAATCCACGGAAAGTCCCGCCCGTGATATGAAAGGGGCCATCCCTTCAGAAATACAGGGGGTTGACAATAATCTATGCATAGATTATGTAACACTTATACATGTTTGATACTCATGTAATGTCTCCTTATTTGTAACTATGTTACAACTGGACATCATTTCTGATTTATAATATATGTGTATAAAAGAATGTAAAGATAAAGATAACTTCGGCAGAGTGGATTATTTTCGGTATCAGCCAGACAGTGATGAAGTCTATCCTCTTTTTTTTTTATTGTTTTTGCGTCTGAAGTGGAGCACCATAACTACCACCAGCTCCCCACTTTACCGTACATATCCAAGCTGTGTTACTCATGAGTTGAGTTGTTGAGAGCGGTTATCAAACCTGGAAAATTGTGGCTCCTAGGCGGATGACCTACCAATTGAGCTAAAAGAACAGTAGTAGTACTATCTAACCTACAGGCAGTGGGGATGTGTGGGCTTATACTTTTATACCCAATGGTATTCGTCCGGAAGTGAACGTAATAGCGCAATTGGAGTTCGAACCCGCTTCCTGCGATGTCACAGCCCAGCACGGTAGGATAAATATATAAGATAGTAAACATGTTCAATGGCTCTAATTCATTCCTTTTGTGGGGGGGGGGGTAGAGTCGTAGGAAATAGACAGTTCAAATCCTGGACGAAGCCAAATTCACGTAGCGCTAATACCCTTGGGAAATGTGTGAATCCAATTATTTTCCCTCTAGCTATAGGTAAATAGTAGGGCATACTGGGCTCTAACATTGGTTAGGCAACCAGCCTAGAGGGGGGAAAACTATTCATTCAAACCTTGTCACTAGTAGAATACTTCTTAGTGATCTATTACAAATTAAATAAATTTTGCTTGGTTGGGCTGCGAACTTTTCAGCACATTTCGTAATAAATTAAACTCATCATTAGAAAGCATTGGTTAACGGGTTAATTTCGCAGATTATTAGTAATACACTGATTTCAATCCCAACTGAGTTATTGTTTGTTATACTAAGTTTACTTAGTTTACTTATTAAAACATTTTCTTAGTTCTCTGTTGAGCAATGGTTAACGAGGCAGCGTAAACAGACTGTTAATACTACTGTAAGTTTGATTCTCACTGGCTGCCCTTAGGACAGATGAATTGCGTAACTCAGACAGGCTTGAAATATCGAACGAGACATCCAGACTTTAATGTGTAGACAATGATATAATTACTAGCGGCAAACGAGAGGCGACTGTCTCGCAGCTAATCGAATAACAAGAACATTCTCAATTCTTTCAGTTAAAAGATCAATAATCGGGTTTGACACAGCACACGGGACGATCTTTGCCGCAGAGAAAATTGGTTTAATGTTTGAATAAAGACAAATTTGGAAAAATGTCAGTTCTCCTTAGGCCATTAATTGTAAGGCATTTAACCCACAGGATTTACTGAGATATAAAAAAAATAAATAGAAAATAAAATAAAAGCAAAACAAAGAAAGACTTAAGAAATAAAAAAGAAAAGAGAAGATAAAGACGATCAGAATAAATAGAAAAATCAATGAAAAAAAAGTCGAAAAAAACAAAGAACAAAATTGTTGTAATAGAATATTCCTCTCTGTCTCTGTCTCTGTCTCTGTCTCTCTCTCTCTCTCTCTCTCTCTCTCTCTCTCTCTCCCACCTATGTGGTCTGACTATATATATATATATATATATATATATATATATATATATATATATATATATATGGGAGAAATGTGAGGAGGTTAATCCTGAAAATGTCCTTCATTGAAGCTAGAACTGGGCTTTGGTCCTGATGATGGTCTAAATGGCCGAAACGTTGCATCGTCGACAAGAAACATCCAGTTTCCATAACATCCCGTGTTTGTCTACTTTTCTCCATATATATATATATATATATATATATATATATATATATATATATATATACTAGCAAAAGTACCCGGTCCATGACCGGACGAAAACATTTTTATGAACAATTTAAAAAAATCACCGAAAATTTATTTATTATAGTGTTTATTTGGGGGAATTTTTTTAAAACATTGAAAATATTTTTTTAATGTAATCCTGTATTTTTGAGTGATTTGAAACAATTTTATGCAATAATATTGACATTTTTACATTAAAATTTAGTCATAGTTGTAGCGGATATTTTGAATGACTGGTAGCAACACGCAGCTAATATTCTTTCTTTCATTCTTTCCTTCTTTATTCTTTTGTTGAAATAAGCAGCAACCAAGCTGCTGCTGATACACCTATAAACAGCAGCAGCTTACGATACTTTCCGAAAATCGTTTGATTTTTGTATGATTAATTAATTATATCCTTTAATCAGTAAAAATCAATAACCAAATTTGGTATGTTTCTTGGTTAGAAGGATATTAATCTATATGCAAGATTTTGAATCTGAGTGACTCCACTTTTCTGAGTTATAGATCGACATGTACATACCAAAAACTTTCTTTTATATATATTTAGCAAACAAAATGTACTTCCTTTCGTCGTCAGCACAGTCTCTACCAACTGAGCACGTTACTCACTTCCTGACACCTTCAAAAACAGCAGTCGTCGTACGTAATTGCTTTTCTCTCCCAGCAATTCTAGTCGTCTCACCAGCACTATCCAAATATATCTTCTCTTCGCCTCGTTTCAACAACCAAAATCTTTCTGCAGTCTTTTTCCTCGATCTGGGAGGGCAGGTCCTTAAATACCCAATTGCTGTGTTTCATCCGGGCTCCTTACTCTGAATTGCACGTTCGGGCTTTTTGGTTAACGCCGGGGGTCCAGCGAGCTTCAGCCGCTGGGCTTCTTGAGAGTTTAATAATAGCGTCGATCCCAGAGGGCTATCCCCCCAGGCAATACCTGCCCTCTTGACTTAAAGGGGCAGCGCTGGGGTTATTGCCCAGCGCCCCCCTTGAGGGGCAATGCCAAAGGGATGGACGCAATTTTTGTTCTTTCTCACCTATGAGCTTCGGCTTGTGGGTGGACCCACGTTAAATCGAGGCCTTGTGCCCAGCCCATACAAGTGGGGTATGAGGCAAATACACCTCACGACGAGACTTTACATCCGGGTTACTCTGCACTGCTCGTGCGGAATTTCACCAGCATTTCAGCAACGAAGAGGTGACGAGTTCAATTTCCGTGGTCACTCGCCAAACTCCTTTAACCCATAGATGGGACCCTAACAGGTACTACCACTCCGGGTCAGAGTGGACCAGGGAGCACTGGTGATGAACGGGTGCTCCACATTCCCAAAACCTCCAAAACTGAAACCTCACCATCAGATAGAGTTTAACGTCATTCCCAGGACATGTATACCCGCAGCCACCGCCTTCTAGCACCCATATGATAAAAAGGGGTTGGGGCTTGCCATAAGGGCAATAGGGTTTGGAAAATCATATAGGTGCTAGGGCTTGACGTGACCAGCCGATTGATCGGAGGGGGCCTCTCCGACCGCCCGTCTAGCCCAAGATAGGGCCAAAGTGGAGTATTCATGTCATGAACTGCTCATCCACCTGGGCTCTATCCTTAAGCATCACGGGTCGCCACCCAGGGCCAACAGGTGGCCCCATTGGGGGAGTCTTACCCCTCTGCAGAGGCGCAGTTGGTGCATTCTAACGCCCCAGCCGACAGGGCGGAGTAGAAAATGAAAAAAAAAAGATAAATGTTGCATCGTCCCTTCGCTGTTAATCTTATTCTATTCTTCCCCTCTTAGTTGTCGATTTCTTCTATATCTTCCAGTTGGTTTGAGTCCTCTTCGTCTTCCTAGTCATCTTATATTTGCATAGAATACTTTTCATTACTCTTATTATCTTCTTTAGGGCCGGCTTACCTTAGTCGGTAGAGCGCCCGCCTAAGAACCACAAGGTTCCTGGTTCGATACCGGCCCTCGCCAACTCAGCGAATGAGTAACACAGGGATCTGTGCGGTAAAGTAAAAAGCTGATGGTAGGTGTGGCGCTACACCCCAGACGCAAAAATAATCTCCTTGGTCTAGCACTCAGGCTGATACCGATTTTAGGCCACACCGACGATTCTTTTATTATCCTCTTATTAGCGTATTTCATCAATGTATTCTAGTTGGCTTGATCATCTCGTCATCTCAGTCATCTCTGCAGTTGCATAACCTCTTCATCATTTACATATGCACATGTCTTCTATATTGTCTAGCTGGGCTGAGTCCTCTCATTTTCTCGGTTTTTTCGGCCGATTTTTTGGTTTCTCGAGGTGTTTCTGGAGTTGTATATATTCACGTCTATTCTCTATTAGATTTTGTGTAATGACATTTTATTTGTATTTTTATTTTCCCCAGACACAAAATTCAAGCGCACTGAGGGTAATTCTGAGGCAGACGCCAATCGTGTCTCTCTCAGCCAGTCGCCTACTTCATTCTAACTTTAAGTATTTTCCCATAGATTCCATCCCTCACGTGATATCATCTCCTAATTTGAATGCAACGCAAACATTTCATTTTCTATAACTACCAAACAAATATCGTTAGCTTTCAAATTCAAACACTTCTACAGTTCATTACAAAATGAATAGGCTACCTATCCATTATTTAACACGAAGAATAAAAAGGAAAACGAAGTAACGACTAAAAATACGGTAAGATGAATGGAAAAGAATAGGAAGCAAAAAAAGAATGAAACGGGAATGAAAAATCGGCGGACCTGAACTTTCGGAACCCCCCTCTAAAACTTTCGTTTTTAATTTCTTTTCTTTTTCAACTGATTATTATCGATTGCTCACCAATCTATCAGACTGTAAAGATAAAATTCTAAAAAGTTCTTTATTTTTCGAGTTTTCTAGGGTGTTCAGTTCCCCGTATAAGTTTATCGTAAATCAATCCCCCATATCGGAACCGCTTAAAAAGATTTTTTCTTCGTAATTTTTTTTCTTTTTCTTCAATGGATTATTATCGTTTACACACCAATCTATCAGATTGTAAAAACAAATTCTAAAAAGTTATTTATTTTTTTGAGTTTTCAGGGGTGCTCATTTCCCCGTATAAGTTTATAGTAAATCGATCCCCCATATCGGAACCGCTCTATCTTAACAGTTGGGTTGAATTTGCACAAAGGTGTCAAAATTTAGGTGACACAGAAAAAACAGAACCCACAAATTTTGTAATAAAAGTGTTTTTTAACTAAGGGGGTTTAGGTTAGGGATTGTGGTTAGGGTTAGGGTTAGGGGTTGGGGTTGGGTTTGGGTTTAAGGTTAGTTTAATGGGAAAATAAATAAATAATTTGGGTTCTGTTTTTTTCTGGGCCACCCTAACTTTGACACCTTTGCGCAAGTTCAGTTCGGGCGGTTCCGATATGGGGGATCGATTTACTATAAACTTATACGGGGAAATGAGCACTCCTGAAAAATCGAAAAATAAAGAACTTTTAAAAAAAAATTTTTACACTCTGACATATTGTTGTGCAATCGATAATAATCCATTAAAAGAAGAAAAAAAATTAAAAACGAATGGGGGTCTGAAAGTTCAGGTCCGCCGAAAAATCACTTAATATACATTTGTACCTTGACTTACCAGTTCAATTTATTCTGCTCGCAATTTAATTCCCTCGTATATCAAAAAATTTCCCCATTGAAAACAAAACAGAAATATTATTAATCCGTTCCAGTTCTCCCTCAAAACACACCCATATTTTTGTAAGGTTTTTTCTATAAGAAAAATAGGACTGTATTTCATAAAAACTTAATAAAATACAATGCAATGAATTATCTACTGCAATATGTTTTAATATTTATGTTCTTTCTTTTTTTTTCTTTGGCGTAATAAATTTCGAAACTTAAATATTTTTAGTGAACATATTAACATCAGCGTTTATGAAGCTGTAAATTTATTTTTCAAGCATACAAAATATATAGCATTTTTTTATCTACGAGTTTACGTGGGAGGAGGGGCTTAAGTTTACATGTGTTTTTTTTGTTTGTTTGTTTTTTGTTGTTTTTTTTTTCTTTTGTTGTACATTTCCTAAATATGAATTAAACTAGACAAATTTCTTAAAATACATTAATAGTGACTTGAAAAACAATTGCAAATTTAAATCCACATACCTTTTAGAGACTTTGGGGGAACCGTTTTTTTATTTCATTTTTGCCTATTTCGTTCCAATGTATTCTGTCGCTCGTTTGAAAATAAAATGTCAGGCTTTTATAGTGAGAACCAAGAAGTTTCTTCCGTTCGACCTTCTTTACTTTTTGGCTCAAATTATAAATTTATTTTCATGTATACAAAATATATAGCATTGTTTTATCTACGAGTTTACGTGGGAGGAGGGGGGTTAAGTTTACATGGGTTTTTTTTTTTGGGGGGGGGGGTACCTGACCCTAACGAAGCGACTAGAGAATAAACTAGATGGGAGCTGCACAAGAATGCTGCGGGTGATCATGAACAAGATGTGGAAACAGCACCCCACGAGAAAGCAGCTGTACGGCCACCTGCCACATATCACCCAAACCATCCGAGTAAGACGGACAAGACACGCGGGGACACTGCTGGAGAAGCAAGGACGAACTCATAAGCGACGTCCTCCTGTGGAAGCCAGCACTTAGACACGCCAGTGTGGGCCGACCAGCAAAGACGTACATTGATCAGCTCTGTGCAGATACAGGATGCTACATAGAGGACCTCCCGAGAATGAGCGATAGGGACGGATGGAGAGAGACTGTCATGGATATCCGTGCTAACAGCGCGACATGGTGATGATGATGATGATGATGATGATGATGATGATGATGATGATGATGATATGAAGCTCACGGGTACCTCAAATTTTAGCTCTCAACAAAAAGCAAAATCTCGACCGAGTGAGAGCTCGTAAACACAATTGCGAGATTTTACATGGTCTCTGAAGTTAATGGGATGCTCTTTCGATTATCGTAACTCTTCCGAATTTGTTAGAATGTTGATGGTCAGCTTCGTATTTTGTGTTAGAAGCATTATGACTGATATCAAAGTTTTGCCTCAGCTGTTTGCTTTATTTTAAGGGGAAAACTAGTATACTCAACTTCTTGCCTATATGAATCATGGGTGTCAAATGCACTATCGATACTAGGCATGCAGGCCGAAAACCTTATTCAGCAACCATTCTCTGGTCCAAATGGTAGAGTTTACATCTTTGCCATGAAGTCTTCAATAACGTGTGAAAATGAATATACTTGAGATCGGTAGGTGAAAGGTTAAAACATTTAAACAGAGTCCGATGAGGATATTTGTTTTATTTCCTTCAACTTGCTGAATTTTGTATGCAGCTCTATTAGTGTTGAGGCCCGGTTTAAAATAATGACTCTAAATTGAACATATCTCAATATTGTATCTTCCATTAGAACATCTTAAACAAAAGATATATATATATATATATATATATATATATATATATATATATATATATATATATATATATATTATAAAAATAATGCCCGCAAAATGTATTATGTTTTCAGAAAAAAAATGTATTCTTTTTACCTTAAGTATGCAGCTCTATTAGTGTTGGGGCCCAGTATCTTATCGTAAGATAAAAAGAATTAATTTTTTTTTCTGAAAACATAATACATTTTGCGGACCTTCTTTTTTATAAAATATTGAATTTTCTCCTGTTGGAACCAGAATAACATTTTATATATATATATACATATATATCAAAAAAAGCTCTGGAGAAGAAGAAAGAAGAAAGAAGAAGAAGAAGAAGAAGAAGAAGAAGAAAGAAGAAGAAGAAGAAGAAGAAGAAGAAGAAGAAGGGGATGGAAAAAGAAAAAAGAAGAGAAGTATAAAATGAAGAAGAATGATGAGGAGAAGGATGTAAGGAAAAGGGCCGAAAAGAAAGAAAAAATATAACGAAAAAGAATTTGGCGAGTGGTTGGAATAGGAAAGGAAATTCAACAAGAAGATAACGATAAAGGGAACCGACTGAGATTGACGAAGGGAAGGAGCTAGAAATGCCAGAGAATTAATGGACAACGAAGCCTAGTTGCCAACTTTTCCCTTCAGGCATAAAATATTTGCGCCAGTTACAAAAGAAAAGATTCTATCTTAATTGGTGCAAATAAAACCTTGAATAGATATCGAAAATATGTGGTTGTTTTTTGGCGGGGAGGCGGGTAGTTTAGTGGGGGGTAGTTTTTTGTTTGGGTGGGGGCTCTGAAACTTGGCGTGTTTCCCTGTAAATAATAAATGGTAAGTTTTCTGCTTCTGGCACTCAGAGCTTCGAGTTTTTTTTTTATTGTCTGTTTATTGGACGAAAGGGGAATTTTCAATGAGAGTTTTTTGAAATGGTATAAATCGCCATGAAATATGGCGCCTTGTTAATATGATTTGTTGCTTGGTTTGGCGGGAAAGAAAAAACATCGACTTTATAAATGATTCCGATCGTAAATTAAACCTTACAAGCCTACATAGAAACTGCAGAGAACTGATTCTCTCATTGTCTATTTACAATTTACATTCATTTAATTTCACTGCTTCATATTTTCTTTATGTCAGGTTAAATGTTCAAATTCAGATCATAAAAAGAGGGTCATTCAATAAGATAATGGGATTTGTGGTGGGAAAATTACTGATAAATAAGGATTATCTACGAAAGCGTAATTCTATAATAAATTGACTTCAGATTAGTCATTAAATCTGGGTTTGTTCCAAATGAAACTAAAGCGAAGTTGGAGTCAGAGTCCATCTATAGATCCCGAGTGACTAACTCTTTCTATACTACACACAAAAGTCCCTTTACTGATTAAAGTGAAGCTGTTATTAACTGATAAATTAATAGTGATTTGAAAAAGATATTATAAAAGGAAATTCTCAAACTAACCGGAGTCGTAGTACGCTTGAGACTGAGAAAAAACTTTTGGGAGCGTAATATATATATATATATATATATATATATGTGTGTGTGTGTGTGTGTGTGTGTGTGTGTGTGTGTGTGTGTGTGTGTGTGTGTGTAAGTATGTATATATATATATATATATATATATATATATATATATATATATTATATATATATATATATATATATATATATATATATATGTATATATATATATATATATAATATATATATATATATATATATATATATATATATATATATATATATATATATATATATATATATATATATCGGAAGTGGCTCACATTCGAAACTATTGTATAACTTTTTTCTTTTTTGCAACGTCAAGGTTTTTGTTTTGAACTCATATGACTTTTGTCTCTGATCTTAACAACACGAAGTATAAACAAGTTCTGATGACGATTTTTATAAAATCGAAATATTGTTCAATATCAGCGAAGTTATAAAATGTCTTCACTTTAACAGTATTTTGTGGTGTTTTCATATCTTTTTTTATATATACTCATATATATATATATATATATATATATATATATATATATATATATATACCGAGTTAAACAAGCATTTTTTACATTAAATAATATTTCTAACAATTTCATAAATTGCTATCAGCAATACAAAGGTAAATATTTATATTTTCATATAATTCAGTTTCAGAAATGAATAACACCAGTCAACTAGGTTTACCCTTTTGCTTACTTTAAGCCACTAACAGTGGCTATTACACCACTGTGACTCTACCTTAAACCGCTGGCAGCGGCTCTCGCACGTATTACTAGTTTACACTGAAACTACCTACATGAATAACCGTCTTTTGTTTAGACTGTGAACCAACCCTGAGACTGGTACTTAATCCTTTTAAAATAGGAAACCATTTGAAAGTAATAGTTTAGGGAAATTTGGTAGGCAAAGAGTTAAATTAATCAATAAGAAATAAATCTAAATGTAAGATTTGCAATAATGGAGAGAAAACAGCTATTTTTTCTTATTTCTCTGAAAAATATAAACGAACAATGAATTTTTAATGGAAAATATAAAAGTCTAGACTATAATAGAATCGAAAAAAGTGATCAAACGATATGAAACCACAAATTGCAAACGTTACAATAGAATGTTATAATAAATATCAGCAGGAAAATAACTACAGCCAAATTAAGAAATAAGTTTTAGAGATAATATTAGTATTATCTGCGTTATTCGGACTATTGTCCCCATCTTCATTGTTATTTGTACAACGTTTCGGACGATATGCACACCGGCCTTCTTCAGGTATTTCTTGTCGGACTCGGGAACCTTCCCGGACTCGGGAACCTTCTTTTCGAACTCGGGAACTTCTTGTCGTAATCGGGAGCCATCATGAAACTTTGAACGTAACCCTTTAAACGTTGTACAGATACCAATGAAGATGAGGACAATAGTCCGAATAACGCAGAGAATACTAATCTTCAAGCTTCATCTCAAACATTCAGAGAAATAGATAATATTAGGTTCAAACGCATACAGAAAACAGACTACAACGTTGGAGCTCCATATTGTTAAAGCAATATATTCGAATAGAATATCAATTATGGAAAATGGGTCATAATTAGTCATATTAATCTCAAAATAAAGTAATTCACCTTAAGAGATTATAATTGATTCGATAGCATTAATAGCCATATGAAACATATGAATCCAACTATTGTCCCTCCAGCTATTGGTAAATAGTTGGGCAGACTGGGCTATTTAACCTTTGTCTAGCAAAGTCTTGGAGAAGGACAACTTTGAAAAACCTGTTTAATTCTGCTTAAGAAATTGATCTTGTGTCGCATCCTGCACGTTTGGAGGGGCTGATATATATATATATATATATATATATATATATATATATATATATATATATATAAGGTGTGTCAAAAAATTATCGAGATTTTTGTACTTTTTGACACACCTTGTATTCTGAAAAAAAATTAACGTTCCATTCATTCTTCATTTCTATCTTGGTAAATACAGCTTCAATCTCGATATTTTTGACACGTCTTATATATATATATATATATATATATATATATATATATATATATATATATATATATATAATTGATTCGATGGGGTTCTATGTAGAAATTAACTTATTTGTGTAATAAAAAAATGGAACAATGATACACAAAACAAGTTTTTTAAAAAACATAAAACCACTATTAAGGACATGGAAGACTGGCCTTCATTGAGACCGAAAAAACTAGGTAATCCTGAGCAGACTTCATAACAAACATCCTCAACTAATATACTCGTATGTATTTAAAAGAGAAGAACAACCCAGATGCACATGTGGGGAACTGCTTACAATCAAACACATCCTCACGGAATCTGAAACCCTTTAAAAATATCTTAAATCAAGTAATCTGAAAGAACTCTTCCAAACAACAAATACCAGCAATATCATAAACATCCTAAAGAAAGAAAACATATCTTATTATGATGGAGATTCGTTTCCTGTCTGTCTGTAACCAAAACTAACTCATTGCTTACGTCACAGTCCCCTCGGGTATGGCATAAGTTTATCAATTAGTATTTGATTTATAGTCAATAGAATTAATTTTATTTATTAATGATATTTCTATGAAAGTCTTAGATTTCCTCAAAACAGCCTATGTTATCAGTTCGTTTAAAATATTGTGTCTTATATATCACTAAGAAATAAAGGTTTACCTAATATATGGGTTGGTTAATTTGCATACTGGTTTTAAAAAGCGGGTTTAATTAAGAATTACTTGGTGTTATTGATCTCTAATATTACTATTTTATTACCCAACGTATTAAAATCAATCCTATGAATAATTTTATATAAAAACCAATTAAAATATAATTAAAATAAATGTAATCTTTTTATATGCGTTCTTATTTGATTTCGTTAGTCTTTCTGATTTGATATATTTCATTACATTAAAACTTAAATACTTACACCGGAAGGGGTAGTACAACAAATTATAGAATATAAAAGAATATTCCCCTCATTACAACCAACAACTACAAGGAGAATCTTATAAAAATGATGTAACAATATTACCATACTCTTTAGCCATCAATCAGTAGAATCTCTATAACAAAAAGTAACAAAACACAATTAAAAATCATTCTATTACTACACAAGAACCCAAATATACAATTTAGCATAACATTACCAAAAAGAGTTGACATGCCGTAAAACTCAACAAACAACGTGAAATAAAAACTGTAATTAAAAAAGATAGGTATATAAGAAAATAATGACAAATCTAAAAACTGGATAGAAAGAATCGTAAAAAATAAAGATTTTTTCCGCATGCGATAACGTTTTGATGTATGTGTTACATACTCATACACATATACTCATGTTGGGTACATACACAAGTGTTCTTTTACTGGAAAGAGGAGAGAGATAGACATAGGTAGACAGAGAGATGCATAACTTACTTCTTTGGCCATTGGTGATCTCTAGTCGTTTCTATTCTTTTTCTCCATGTTGAATTCTATTTCTAGATTCTTGTTGGCTGTTCGTCTTTGAATCATTACTTCTTCTTGGTCAGTCTTGTTGCCAAGACATTCACCAATCAAGAACACCATCTATTTATTTAAACTTTTATTTACTTAACTAAAATTCTTCTTCTAACTAACACAACGCACGTGTGCATAATGAGCCCATGTTTCTCATCGGACGTCCAAGCAGGTACTGACGGGTTAACTCGGTCCCACGTGACTTCACGTATTTCGCGGCTTTTCTGTAATATCCCATGGAAAGTCCCGCCCGTGATATGAAAAGGGGCCATCCCTTCAGAAATACGGGGGGTTGACAATAATCTATGCAACCCCATAGACTATGTAACATATGCAGACTGTGTGTTGTAATAATACTTTTCATTCTCATTTCTCATTCTCTTCACCACTGTTGTAAAGGTGTAATTTCATTTCATCCAAGCAGGAAGGGCCAGGTTAGCTCAGTCGGTAGAGTGTTCGGCTAGAAACTACAAGGTTCCTAGTTCGATACAGGTCCTCGCCAACTCAGCGTATGAATAGCACAGAGATCTGTGCGGTAAAGTAAGGAGCTGATGGTAGGTGCGGTGCTCCACCTCAGACGCCAAAACAATCTCCTAGGTCTAGCACTATTGAAAAGGGGATAGACTCCCTCGCTGACTGGCTGATACCGACAATAGGCCGCCCCTACGACTTATGTTTTACTTACATTATATATAGACGTCAATATCTAAAGTCATCCCATTTTGGTGGAACGGTTAGCAAGCTAGTATTGCATATCCATTGCTACTGAATAGCAAGTTCAATCTTCACTGGATGCCTCATGCTTGCGATCTTGTGTCACATCCTACTTGTGGCGAACGACTTGGGTAAATACCTACAGACTCTGTTATCTATCTAAGAGGAAGTAGTATATATTTTCCGGCCTTCCATTTTATAGGCATGAAGTCTTTTTTTTACGTGGGGAGCCACGCCCGAACCGAAGCCAATAGGTGCGGAATGCAAAAAATAAAATGCGTAGTCTTGTCATCATTCCCTTTCAGCATGACCATAGGTGTCGGGCAATAAACTTGGTTCTTACTCTTTTAGGTGAGGGGGCATGTGCTGCCGTGGATGAAGCCTTCCCCGGGTACCACGCTAGTTATTTTACCTTCCTCCAGGTGGAGATAGATAATTAGATATTTTCACGGCCTCATATCAAGCTGAATTAGCATAAAATCTTTCCTTTTTTTCTTTTTTCGTGAGGAAATTGACTCGTCGACCCGAGCTCAAATCCTGGATGACGCTGTTTGCATTTCCCATAACGCCAATACCCTTGGGAAAGGTATGCATCTAACTACTCTCCCTCCAGCTATGGGTAAATAGTAGGATATAATGTGCTCTTTACCTTTGGCTAGGTAACCAGTCTAAGAGAAGTAACCATTTGAATTCAAACCTGTTAAACTCCGCTTAAGAAATTGACCTTGTGTCACATCCTTCTCGTGCGGAGGGATCGGTAAATCTATTAATAATGGAGATTCGCTTCCGGTTTTTGTCTGTAACAAAAACTACGTCACTGTTTACGTCACACTGCCTAAAATCGTCATAAATAGAATACACTCAAAATTTGAGCATGCAATGTTAGACAGTCCTCATTGTTTTTTAAACAAGTTTTAATAAATACATACCTGGTATTATCTATCTATATATAGTTTGTTTTATTTTAATATATATTTAAAGTTATCAGAACTAAGTTTCCATTTCAATTTTTTTTATTTTTTACTCCCTTAATAAATTTATTTTATTTTTACTCCTTTAATAAATGTGATGATTTTACTTACTGATGATACAAACTCTCTGATATTAAATTTTCAACTCCCATCCCCTCAGGCAATATTTATTTTACGTCGCCCAGAGGGCGTTTTTTTATTTTGCTAGTATATAAAAAACTGAAGAATCAGAAATAAATGTTGATTTAAGAAAGAAAAAATCAGCAAATTCAACTCTAAAACGCTTATACAATATGATGCTTAACATTCTGATGCAAATCACACATATGACAACCAATCAATACATATAACACAAGTAAAGTCGTCGGGGTGGACTAAAGTCAGTATCAGCCAGACAGCGAGGGAGTCTATACCCTTTTCACAAGCTCTAGACCAAGGAGATTGGTTTGGTATCTAAATTGGAGCGCCACAACTCCCACCAGCTCCTTATTTTACCGCACAGATCTCTACCAACTGAGCTAATAATGTTAAGGTTTTCTTTTCGAATTGATTTTGATTATATTTTTCCCCCAACTCTTCTCTGTTATTTGTAAATTATTCTTTTACGAATACTGTTTTTTAAAAGAATGGTAGAATCATATAATATTAGAATAAAGCAAACAGGATTCAAACACGTCAATTTAAAGATCCTTTGTGCTTGATAATATTTTGGATTGCAATTGTTATGGTGTCATGTCCAATGTTCGGTGATATTCATTAGATTGGTTTGTCTTCGAGACTATCATGCATTAATTTCCGTTTTTCAGGTTGCTCACAGTAAACTTAATGTTTGATTCCATCAGTTGTGAATGATTCAACGGGGAAAGACTCGTGAAAGAGTAGAAGTTACCAAACGTAGAGGGACAGATAAATGAAGAAAGAAAATAGAATTACATTGGGCGAAATTTCAATTTCAAATTTTTCTAATTGAAGTATTAAAACCTCTTATTAATAACAGAACACACAGACAGACAGACACACACACACACACACACACACACACACACACACACACACACTAGCTCACACAATATCCCGTCGAAAGTGATCCTCTCATTAAAAAAAAATTAACTAATTAACTATCTATTGCAATGATATTTTATTCCATATCAAATTAGTCAGATTGAGATTCGAATCCTAACACCACTGTCATATGCATTACTTCCCTTTATCAGGAACTCATATAACAATTTCACCTTCCTTTTTCTAGATATATATGCTGTCTCTTTTTGGCTCGATATTCTTTTCTAAGTTGACGTTGGTCACTTTGTCTATTGAAGCGTTCCTAGAGGTTTATTCAAGTCTTAACTCCCTTAGAAGTATGTTCTATATATAGCCGTTGCCTCTTTTTGGCTTGGTGTTCTTTTCTAAATTGTGTCGGCCTCTTTGTATATTGTAGCATCCCAAAAGGTTTTATTCTATTCTTTCTGTTTATTACACCCCTCTATGTTTGAATATTTGTTTAATTGATATAGTGGGAATTTAGAATCCAGATCCAGAATCGTTAGTTAAAATTAATCGGAGGAGGCACACTTAGCTAAACAACTACCATCGTATAAAATGGACTCGACGACCTAAGTTCAAAACCTGGACAAGGCTGTTTCCATTTCCATTTTCGCTAATACTCTTGGGAGAAGTATGAATCTATATGTTCTCATCCAAGCTATGGGTAAATAGCAGGGCAGACTGCGTCCTTAAGCTTTGGTAAGGCAACCAGTATAGAAGAATTAAAACTCTAAATTCAAAACAGTTTTACTCCGCTTAAAAATGTTCTTGTTTCTCACCCTGCCCGTGCCAGAGAGCCTGGATAAATATCCAATCCAAAGACAGATTAAGGAATCCTTCGCTCTTGGGAATTGGCTGAAAAGTATAGGCGCAAAAAGGAGTCCGAGACAAACTTCCAGCAAGGCCGTGACGTAGTAACAGCCATCATTGATTACGTACTTGTCATAACATGCGCGATTTACGGCAAGACTTTCCGCTACACTAAAACATGGCAAAGGCCCAGAGATATCGGGTGACCATACGAAACTTTCCAAAAATCAGTCTACCAAAAAGTTAGGGTCGATTATTTATTGAATTGACACTGACTCGTGTGGATTTAGTGAAGCTCAAATAATGCCGGGATTATGACATGTTCACTGGTATCATTCCGCTTGATGCTATAATAAAATAATTTTATAGGAAGAAGTTTATATCTTCCTTTTCTACAAGTTTTAATAATTTATTGAAAACTGACTGAAGCTGATATAATTTTAGTTAGATACGCTTCTTCGGCTGTTCTAGCTCTCTTCGTTCTAGAGATGAATTTACAAGAGAATGTCAACAGAGTGTATTAGCTTTTCTCGTTCCCCAATGATATTTTGCATTGGAAAAATAAAAATGAACACACTTCATATTTACACTTGAATTGAATACCATAAACACTTGGAATGGACAATGTATTTCTAATTTTTAAATGTAAGAAATGTAGGAATGAGGATTTTGCTAAAGGCGTTTTTCTTACTAGCTAGAATATACACCCTCCTGGCATAAGTATTTCAGTTTTAATGTAATAAATATATTAAATTATTATTTCAATTATATTTTAATTGTAATATATTAATGGTTTTAAGGCAATTACAATGCGTATAAAAATAAAAACAAAAGATGTTATTTTTGTCGTTTCGATTTCAAAGTAGAAAGAAATACGTTTAAATGCCGAATGAGTGTTAATGCGTGTTAATGCATCTCTAAGAAAAATATATTACATATAGTATATGGTATGGATAATTTGCATAGTGGATTTAAAATAAAACGGGGTTAATAAATAATTACTATATTCATTTTTTTATTCTGAAACGTATCAAAACATTACTTCGTATGATTTTAAATATAAATAAATTAAAATGAAATATAAATACAAATCTACCAATAATGGAGATAGGGTGTATTTTTGTCGGTAACCAAAACTATGTCACAGCTTACATCACAATACTCTCAATGATTTGGGTAATAAGTATCTAATTTATAGTCAAAATCATTAATACATAGTATAAAAAACAACCCTGTGTTATATACACTCAAATTTCAGTAATCAATTTTTTTAATTGTTCTTTTTTTTTTACTCTAGCCATTTTTTTTCAGTAACAAGAAGTTAACTAAAAAAGTTTACAAATAAACAAATACTTACGATTTTGTGTAAAATGTACATGTAAAAATATTCAAATAATTATTTAGTTAATAATTAGTTGATGCACGCAACATTTTATTTCAAGGGGACAGAACTAAGTTTCCATTTCAAATTGTTTTTTTGTTTTTTTTTTTACTCCTTTTAATAAATTTGATGATTTTGCTTACTTATGATACAAACCCTCGGACATTGAATTTTTTAACTCCCACCACGCTCAGGTAATATCTTTCAAAAATTAATTTTTACACCGCCCGGAGGACGTTTTTTTGTTGTGCTAGTACGTATAATATTTTTTCATATGTGTTCTTATTCAGTTTCGATTGTCTTTCTCATTTAATAAAATGTCTTAATTAAAATTTTATACTAAAATATCTATATTATTTTTCTAATCTGAGTCTCTCAGGTCAATTATCAGTGTAAACAAGTGACATGTGCGAGAGCCAATTTCAGGGTTTTTTAGTAGAATTGATGTGGGTGGGAGAGCCGCTTAGAGTGGTAAAGTGGGCAAAAGAGTTAAGTCTGCTGCTTCAAATGTAAAAATTTGCTGAATTTTTTACTATATAATGTTTGATTTATTTATTAATATCTATCAGGGAATTAAGGGCATGGACAATTAAGTGGATTATGATAAAAAAGTATACTTAATGTAAAATTAATGCTTTTTTACCACTTGTCTAAAGAATTATTGATTTCCTCACATGTACGTAATATTATAATCATCATCATTACCATCATCATAATGTACGCTGATAGCATGTATTTCCATGATTCTCGTTATCGCTCATGGCAAGTGCTTCTTTCGGCATCCAGTATTCGCACATAACTACCAATATGTATTTACTTGTCGGCCCACTCTGGTGTGGTCGATATGGTTATTTTACTAAGCTTAGCTAAGAAGTGAAACACAAGCCAGAAGTATGGGGACCCTGAGAATCGAACTCACTAACAATGGTCTGCTATATAGTGTTAGCTACATGAGGTACCGTGGTTGATCAATATGTAAGGTGTCCCAGAAGAACGTCACTTATGATTCGTCCTTACTTTTCCCCGCAGTCTTTTCCCGCTGTCTTATTTGTCCTCGTTGATGGTTTGTGTATAGCAGATAAGTTTCACGTACACCTACATTTTGTAGTGTGCTGCTTCCAAGGTTTTCTTTAACTAAAGCACGTGCATTTTGAACATTTAAAATGTAGTCTTTTTTTCAGTCGTTTTTGTTAAGTTCAAGTAGTTCAACTCTAACAGCAGTTACAGCGAGGAGGAATTCACGCTTTATCTTATCCGATAGATCAGATTTCCAAATGATTGATAATCTTTTCTATAGCAGTCAATGCTATGCGTATATTAACATTGTTTTCTGTAGATGAGATATTACACTTCCTAGGTATGTAAACTGGTCTACTAATTTTAGTTTTGCAATCCAGGTGGTGATGTGTAATATGTTTAAGCCCATGAATTCCTTTTTATGTTAAGCTCACATATAGGCCAAATGCGTATTTCTGCCTTGGCTATGCAGCAGTGTTTCGGTTTTTGTAATTTGTATTTGCAGGAATTTTTGTATTAATATTATATATTATATATATTTATTTATTTAATATTAGGACCTACATGAGTCCGACACTATCTACTTGGGTTTCACTTGAATGGTTCTTCATGCTCTACTTAAGTATTGAGTCCTTTTTTTACATAGATAACTTAGAAAATTCCCCCGGTGTTTTTCTTTCTTTTGGCCACTATATACAATACGATGATAATTTTAAAAATAGTACGGATGTACTGGTCTTTTTCTTTTTACTAATTTTTTTGCCCCAGTGTAAGTTTAATTTTTTTTTTTTTTTTTTTAACTGTGTTATCTGGATTTTTTCCACACCGGTAGAGTTTTGAAGGAATATATATTATTATATTATTAGCTGTACCCGTGGAAATTACATGGTATACATGCATAATAATTAAAAGCGATCAATAACATTCTCGGATAAATACTTTTTCATCCTGGTTAAAAGTACCTATCTTTAACGCAAAGTACCCGTCGATACGCAAATAATTCCTATATACATTACGAGTACTATGCTATAATATGGAGGCTGTTTAGTTGTTTCGTTGGTTGGTTTGGTTGGTGGTTTGTTGGTTGGGCTGGTTGGTTGGTTGGTTGGGTTTTACGATGTAAACCCTTGTTAGGGTATTTTTATGCCTAAGACATTGTTTTATTCTTCTTGATGTTTAGTGATTTTTAAATACACTTTGCTAACTCATTTACTTCTATTTAACCTATAGATGTGACCTTAGCAGATACTATCACAACGGACCAGGGTGAACCTGGGAGTAATGACGATGAAGGGGCACTCCACACTCCACAGAGATCCAAAAATTGGAACTTAACACGAATGTAGTTTTACGTCATACCCAGGACACTAAGACCCTCAGTTAGCGTCTTCTAGCACATATGATAAAAAGTGTCGGGGTTTTGCCATAAGAGGCAATAAGGCGGAATACCATACGGGGGGGAGATGGACCCCAAAGAAGCCGACAATCACGCCTCTCTCCTTCGAAAAATGGCCCGCATCTCTATATTAAAACTGATTCTCATGCCTCAGTAATGGCACGTTTTTAAGGGGTAAGTTTTATTAACCGTCACCTGTAATTTTCCATGAGATCCCGTTATTTTAATCTAACAATATTACTTATTTAAATTTCTAGCTACACATACGTTCACAGTTTAATGACTGCCCATAAATTGTAACAAATATATTAGAATTTAGAGAGTTGGAGACTGGGCGTAGGATTTGGGTAAACATAGTTTTTGGTGTCTCTGCTCTTTGGCGCGCGCGAATCAGCATAGATGTAATCGGAAAATAAGTGATTAGTTTACTAAAAGTGTATACAATAAATTATGGCCATTTGTGTTAACTTCCTTGACTAAAATCTAAGAAGAATGGACGCACAGAGAAGTAGAAACCCTGATGAAAGAAGAAACACCCATCCCGAAAATATGAAAAATAGATACTTCGCCGAAAGAGAGTTTCGAAATAACAACTCCTAATGGACGATGAATTATGAAGGAGAGAGAACTATAAAAGAAGAAGAATAAATAATAAATTAAAAAGCAGTATAGTACATGAATAATGCAATAATAGGTTTGCGTGTTATGGAAATGGCTCGACCTTGTGAGTACAAAGTTGGCAGCGGGATGTTTGACCCTAGATTTTTCACGGAGAGATCTAAAAGAGATCCTCACTGACCTTGGCCATGAGTAAACCAATGTATCACGAAAAGACAACAGTTTTCTGGGGACCTTGTTCAGCGTCATAGAAAACATACGCCTGAGATTGAGGACCTAATCTAATTTCTCCCCAAAAGTGGAGGAGAATATGTTTGGTTACGTGGTAGGAAAATAGGAGTTTGATTGTTTTATCTTTGAAGTCTCTATTCCAGTAATGTTTAGACAATGCTCCACAGGGCGAGGAAGATTTCTTTATAAAATCTTAAGATTTGGAAAGCTGTTCTTCCTGCCAAAGAAGGCGACTGAACACACACATTGGACACACACACACACACACACACACACATCACAGCACACACACACACACCATATGAATGCCAGCTGCGAAGAAATCTTATACTATGTAATAACACATGGAGGCGCGTGGGTCTAATGGTTCAAGAGTCGTAGGAAAATGGACTTTGTCAACGCGAGTCAATTCCTGGAACGAAGCTGTTGGCAATTTCACATGGCCGCTAATACCATTGGGAAAGGTATGAATCCAATTCTCCCTCAGCTATGGGTAAATATGCAGGGCAGACTGGACTGTTTAACCATGGCTAGGTAACCAGTCTAGGAGAAGGAAAAACTCT
>CM042156.1:97934122-97973321 GCA_023376005.1 Doryteuthis pealeii
TCGCCTCTCTCTCACTTACAATTGCCATAAATCGACACGCACCATTAGTCTCCACTATAACCACCTTACAGCGAGAGGAGCCCACTCCCAGGGCATAAAACCCGAAAGATATTCAAACCTAAATTAGATCCCAAAATAAATCGAGTAAACTTGAGCAATCTTTCTGCTCTGATGTGGCCATGTTTTGCAAGATATAGAAAATTATTAAGTGAAGGCAGATTTAAGGTGTTTTTCTTCATTTATTCAACATCCAACACCCACACACGACACATATATATAATATATATATATATATGTTGGTCATGTGTTCTGAGAAGAACTTAAATAAAAAGGATTTGAAAATCTGTGTTCTATCTCACTTATGTGCTTTTCGTACTACGCCCTTTCTTCCAATATTGTATCTAATTGTCTTTCATATAGATATATAGATATTTATATATAATAATAATATATATATATATATTATATATATATAGTAGTCATTACCATCAGAACACACGTGTTTCCGGGGACGTTATGCAAGTTCTCTTCGCTGTGGGTTAACATTTATAGTGACTAATAAAGCCGAATAGAACCGAAACGATTCATTCAGGCGGAAAACGCCTTAGGCTCGCTAATACGCGACACAAATAAAGGCGAGGGATTTAACTGTTTTAATACACCACATCTGTATGTTGTTATAAGGAGCCATAGAGTACAACCAATTCTTATATGTAGGAGACGCGCGTTGACGTTATATATATATAACTCGTATATAAAAATATTATTATATATATAAAATAGTTGAATCGTCGATCGGCGTGCGCTAGACAAGTTCCGGCCATATCGCCGACTATTAGCGGAGGTGTAGCGTATCCCCTTTTACACTAGCGTGACAAAGAGATTTGTTTTCGCGTCTGAGGTGGATGTGGCGACAAGCCTACCGAACAGCTGGCCTCTGGGAGGGTGGCACAGATCCTAGCTGATAACTCAAATACGGCTGAGTTGGGCGAGGGGTCGGTATCCTTACCGGCTGGGCTGAACTAGGAACCTTGTGCTTTCCAAGCGAACGCCTCAACCGACTGAACTAACCAATATCAATCCAACAGTTTTTGTTTTCGTTCCAATCTATAGATAGATATTCCTCAAAAGAAATACGCGGAGATCGAAGAGCTCTTTTATAATTGCATCTTCAAAAAGATATCATCATATATGGACTACATCACGAGTAAATAACATTAGGGCGGAACTTAAAGAGATAAGAGGTGACCTATCGCTCGCATTTTTTGGAATATTCCCGCTAACCTGCAACGCAGCCTTGCATTTGCACTAGCCTCTTATTTGGTTTCGGGATATAGTGATGGGTTGGGAACTATGGGGATCGCGTTTTTATTCTTTTAAAATTTCTGCCCTTCACTGCATGATTTTATTGGTGACCCAGAATAACGTTAAGTGTTTCGACGATAAAAAAGAGGAGAGAGAAAAAAGTTGGTTGATTATAGATATTTGTGGCAAAGATATTTTTCTATTCGGGTTCGATAATATTGCGTTTTGGTTTTAACCTGATTTTGTGCACAGACGGACCGTTTCAAAAGTTTTTAAATAATATGAAGAAAAGTAGAAGCAGAAGATTTAGTCATAGTTTAAGTTCCGCGGGGTTATTTGAAGAGTCAAATTTGTATAAGGAGAGTATTTAGAGAACAAGAAAAAAGATATCAAAGAGAAGAATGTAATAGGAATAGACAAGGGAAAAGAAGAATAAAATAGAAGAAAAAGTCTATAAAACACGCAGTCACACACATCGAGAAATGGTGGTGTTGTAAAATGAAATCGCAAAATGAACAAAGAAAACGAAGAAGAAAGGAAAGAATAAATGTAAAATAAGGAAAAGAACGAGAAAAGTTTAATTATCGAAAGATGCATTTTAAGAATCGGTGAGGAGCTCAGAATCAAAAGAAATAGACACACAAAAAGAAAATAGAAAAAGAAAACAGAAAGAAGAAAAAAGAACTGAAATATTTTTGGTCTTAGGGAAATTGCACAAATGTGTAATAAAGATAAGAATATATAAGTAAACTTCAAAAGACGAGTGCACTCGATATGATTATTATATAAAAAGCATAATAATTACAAGAGAATCGTTCCACTAAGTTAACAAAGATAATTTAATAAACTTATTTCTCTCTCCGTAAAAATTGAGTTTAGTTCTATTTTGATGTTTACCATCGTTTGATTTACTAATCACGTAATTTATTTCCGTATTAAGCGAAATAACAATAAATGTCGAGATGATTGGCTGCATAATCAGTAAGACATATCCAGAGCTCAGGACACAAGTTCGATACTGTGTTTTCTTGCAAACGCTCAGTGCGATAATGCACGCAATCTGTGTGGTAAAGTGAGGAGATTGATGAATATATATGAGTCGCAAGCAATGTAAGAAAAAACAACATATACTCCTGGTTAGCGCTAGTGAAAAGAAATAGACTCCTCAACTGTTATACGGCTCGATCCCACCAACAACTGATGCCACTCGAGCGACCGACTATTGTTTATTAGCATAAACACTTTAATAGCAGATTAAAATTTTAATAGTTTTGGTACACAATGATGGAAACAAAAACCGATGATATGAGCAAAATTGAAAAGATTTCGTGAGTTTACATCTAGCGAAATGAATAAGAGATGTTCTCAGGTAGAATAAGAGTTACACAATGTAAAATAATAAGAAACATATTTGCAATTAGAATTTCTCGCTCCGTATGTAAGACATTGGAAAGAGTTTCCATCACTAAGAGGTTTTATGCTATCCACTCCGATAGAGACTGCCTAGCTTTAAATGTGTTTTTAAAGAGATCAAGTGCCCGCCCCTATTCTTCATTTAACATCCATAGAGCTCCACGAGGAGGATGATAGTTTTTAGAGATGCATTATTATCATGTATAGCACTATGGGAAATGCGAGGAGAGAGAATTCGTAACTTCCAGAGATTTAAATCGGCCTCGCCATTGGCCATTCCTGAGCACCGCGACGCCATTATTCTCAAAAACGCAGAGAATCGAGGAGATTTGAAAATACGGGCCTAGTATATCAACTTTCTAAGCAACCAATTTGTTAGATGGGTTATATTAAAATTATAATCGACACATATAATAATTTGTAGACTAATTTGTTATTACACACTAACGGTAAAGAGGCTCAGTGAAAGTGGCTAATTCTAACGGATTGTGAAGGTTATCTATCCTTATTCACGTTAGCCGAGACCAACAGACCAGCGCAGAGTATTTAGGCACTGAGTGTGGTAGCGACTATATATACACCTACCATTAGAGATCCTCACTAATATAGATGATCCGAAGCTATTGATATTCTCTAGCGGCTGAGTTTCTGGTCGAGAGCTGGTTATGACATTAGCCAGAAAACTTCCATGAGTGGTTTCAAAGTGCACTCTAAACTACGAGCTGACTTAAGCCCCGAAAGTGCTAATGTATCGAAGAAAACTATTTTCTTTTATCAAACTGGAAAATTACTTTATTAAATTTGAATAACACTCTCTAACTTCGAGGAATAAAACGTCACACTCAATTTTAGCAGAATAGTAAAATATATCACTATTGTTTGACTCAGAGGTAGGAATTATCATTTATATGTATATACTTGTCAGAGTTGAGGGAATTTTTTTTTATTATATCTTTTAATATAAATATTATTAAAAATATAATACCGACAATATTATCAAGTTGTTGTAAAAAAAATCTTCATTAAAAGAAGGCAGAAAATATATCTTCTTTATTTCAACTGTAATGCGTCACTCACAATAGAACAGCCTATTGTATGAGAGAGCCTATATAATAAATAATGGCTTCTTATCTCTAGTTGTCGTCGACCACACCCAAATAAACAAGCCCGCGAAAGAAGAAAAATCTGAAACAATAGCGATAACAATGACAACGAATAATAAGACCATTAATCTATTTTATTGTTTATAGTTAATCACGCACTAAAATAAGAAACCAGGATGAACACAGATATAAAACATCATACGTACTTATCCTATACAATTATGAGTCGATTCCTTAAAAACGTATTCAAAGCTAATCAATTTCAATACTTTACATAAATCTTTTGTAATATCTATTGAAGTCTACAGTACACAAACCAACACTTCGAAATAATAACCACAGCTGCTATGATAAATAAATGTATACGGCTTCATTTCCCTCTCACATAAACCACAGAGACAACAAATTGATTTCCCGTATTCGTAATAAACTATGACAACTATCAAGAACGTCTCCATTATTGTCAGCTTAATAATACCACACTAAAGAGCTAATCTATGCCCTCAAATAAGAATATTTATTTCACTGTTCTTTATTATCTTGACCTCTTGTTAGGTCCAACTACAGGATGTCGAGTAAATCAATAACCGTGTTATCCGCTTCAACAAAAGTTGTTTTCTTGAGCACACTTATAAATGTATCTCAACGAAAAAGCGGACTCAATTACAATTGGGTTTAAGAACACATATCTAATAGCAAACTTCGTACAGGAAACTCAACAGGGAGAAAATCATCACTCACCACATCACACACAACACACAACTCTCACATTGAAAGGGCCAAAACCATTCACCCAACAAAACCAAGACACACACACAATTAATTAGTAAATCGGGATACTATATATAATAATAAATTCTGAATATTAATATACTTTGGTGCGGCTACCTAAAGTTCTTGTGTACATTAGGTTGTGATTTCTCTTAGAGTGTGGATCCCTAATTGCACTAAACAAGATATGTTTGGTTGTGAAAGTATTATCAGGTTTCGTTTGCAGAGCTTCAATGTTTAATTATTGTAAACAGGCAAATGGTAAAGCCAATAATAAAGTAAACTCAGATACCACCCACCCGCTGAGAAAATATGGCATATCCTTCCCTGCCTTCACTTGACCCAATTAGAGCGAGAACGGCAAGTCTCAGACCATTATATATATGTTTAAATCAAACTCACTGTTGGTCAGTGCACAAAAATGAGCTTAAAGAAATTTACCAAAAGAGACTAGCGAGAACAAATTAAGAGCAAAAAAAATCACCGAACCAAGTGAAAAATAGAAAAAAATTCCAGCCAATAAAAAAGACACCTTGAAAAAAGAAAGAATGCAACACTGGAGGACCCAGCTGAATGAGGGAGGTGAAAAGTATGAAATCTGAGAGGAGTTTGGTCATGTTGCTCTGTTCTACACAGAAAATATATCAGTGGTCTGAAGAGCTCGTGAGCATACCGCGAGTGGAAAATGGTCATAACCATGAATTAATTAGCAGTCTCATCCAAGGCGGATTTTAAGGTTGCACTATTTATTACTCCTCAAATATAATAACGATAATTTATTACCAATATATACATATATAATATGTATTTCCCATTTCGAATTTTAACCACTAATGAGAGTAAATATAATATCTAGTAAACTACTATAGTATATAGTAGATTACTAGTTAAAGAGTAAGGAAATGAATCCGACCGGTTAAGTAATAGAATAAACGATACTCGAGAAACCACACATGCTGTTAAGTGAAAAACATTTTATATCAATACTCATAGCTAATATTGCACAAATTTAATTGATTAGAGAGATCAACTTCAGCAGCCTTAACAAAAGTCTGCTGAGAGACATAATCTTTATAATCGTATTATAATTATCTGATTCACTAGAACTATGAATATGATATAAAATATTTTCATTTTAACAGCATTGTGTGTTCTTTTATATCCTTTTATCTATAACTTATATACATATATTATCAGGATATACAACATAATGTACACAGGGAGGATATGTGCTTAAATTGAAGTCAACCTAATTTTTGAAACTTATGGTTAGTTAAAAAACTTAATGAAAGCTATAGCCCCGCGGCATTATGCTCCAAATCAGTAGCTGAGAACCCAGTCAAGAAAATGATTTAAAGCTGAAATGTACATCAACCTATTCAGGGATTGACATGTTTTCTCGAATTTGTTCTTTGTAGCCTTATCTCTATTTTGATACACTAATAGTGCGCGCATTAACTTTAATTAATTATCCAACACTAATTATTCAAATTAGGTAATGCACTTCTATTAAGCCATATCCTACAAAAAATTGTCAGGCATAATAAAAAGGCAAAGGTCTAAAATAGAAGAGCAGTTGTTTAGTTCGTTACATCTTTAATATATGAGAGTATAGAAAATTAATTATAATATATATATAATAAATATATATAACAAATCATAATATATTTACTACTACAGACCGACTATCTACGGCACCTGTCGCTCTCCCTTATGTACAAACGCAGCTGATTCAAATTCACCAGTAATTTTATATACCTGAACTTGCACATACTTAGAGTCCGGTTATAATTATTATCCATGGTAAAGTGTTTACAAGGGTTCCAAAATTTGCCCTTTTTTTAGACTGAGGGAGCAATATGTGAATTATATCCTTGGTAATTAAGTTGATTTACTTTTTTTCGTTGGTGATTTTGTTTATGTTAGCCCGTATGGGCCGGGTTAGCTCAGTCGGTATGTTATGATGTGCGGTTATTCGGTTCTAGAGAAGAGCCACAGAGTTCCTAGTCATACCGCCCCTTCGCCGAACTCAAGCGGTTAATGAGTAGCAAGGGAACTATGCGGTAAAGTAAGGAGCTGAATGTAGGATGGTGGTGTTTCCACGCTAAGATGCAAAAAACCAATCTCCTCTGAGTCTAGCGCTAGTGGAAAAGGGATAGACTCCCTCGCTGACATGGCTGATACCGATCATTAGGCCGCCCCGACGACTTACTTACTTACTTTACATTTCCTAAGTATAGCTTTAAGTGGCATCATGCTATGAAATTAAAAAGAGATGCCCGTTTTAGATTTACTAACTAGGGTTTGCCCTCCTGTTGTTAATTCCATTTCCCAATTTTACGAAAGCTTTCCCTGATTTAAATTTATGATTTTTGGGACAATTTTCTGCAGACATTTCTAAACATTAATAGGTCCAAGTTTGCGGGTGTCATATTATAAGCCATTTTGTGCAATCAATAACATGAGCTTGGCACCTGCTACTAACAAATGTCTATATAAATTAACTTTCTCACATGAAAAATGCCTCTCTCACCCCAAACCACAAATTTAATTCCTCTATCAGAAATAATGAATGAATCATTCAACGACAATCCACATATATGTCATGAGACGAAACAAATTGAGAAACACTATAGAAACTCTGTATTTAAATTCAAAACATTTGCCAAGCGACAAAATAAGTGAATTGCTAAAAACGTTTGGTCTGCGTCGTTAATTATCTTTAAGAAAAATGTGAGAAGTTTTATATTTTCAATAAAAGTTGGTCGTGGTGCAGCGACGATAATACAGTCACAATAGATATATCTTATTGAAAGTTCGTAATAAATAGCAACTTAGTTGGGTGATTGATCTAAGCAACGAAGTCTGAGTCACTAGTAATATTAATACAATGTGTCTTATATGTTTTTTTCCAATTTTTTCCAACCAGGGTTCGAAAACAACCAATCTACTTGCCACAAAGTTTGTTCTTTCATACAACAGATATCTTACTGCGCCATTAAATGGGGTTCAATTACTATTAGTATGACTATCATACATTGTGTTGAACTTCTACGCGCTCACACCACCATGAAGACTAAGGGGCGAAACTTATATATACATTTTATACTACTACTACTGACTACTACTACTTACTACTACTACCGTTATCTAGACGCCATCTTTAACTTAATTAAAACTAAAGCGCTTAATCAGAAATCACGACTTGCAAACTACTCCTATATCCTGGTTCTATAAATCAAGGGTTTTTCGTTCTTATTTTTAAATTTTTTGTCAAATCTACTATGATCTCATACATGTACATGTAGGTGTTTTATTTTTCCTATGTGACTCTGTAAATTTGCAGCCTCTGTTTCAATGATCCTAAGTATGTGAATTGAGTGGCATCATTGGCTAAATAAAATAGCAGTGCAAGAGGGAGTCTTAATGGAAGAGCCTAATTTGGATTTTACCTATGCAAGGGCTTGTTCTCTCGTTGTAATATCCACTCAGTTTAATTTGGTTTTCTTGATAAACATTCAAACTTTGTTGGATATATAGTTACATTTTAGACTTTCAAAAATATATAAGTTGGTGGTATCATATGATAGGCCTTTCATTGTCAATCCATGCAATGGACTCACAATTTACTGTCTTGTCTTTAACTTCCTTGTGTTCTATTTTATTATTATATTATTATATTATTATTATTATTATTATCATTATTATTTAATTATTATTTATTCTTTTTGAATTTTTCAACATCAGCGTTAGGATGGTCTTCTCACTGGAGTCTGAGTGACAGCAAGTCTCCTAGGTCTCCAGGACTCTCTGAGGTATTCTGGCAGGAATTACAGCAGTGCAGTGTTCTGAATGGTATTACATTCCTTTCTCTGATTTCCAGACTTTTCCCAAACCCTTTTCCAATCCTTTTGGGACTGTTCCAAGTGCACCAACTAACACTGGTACATTTGACTTTCATATCCATAACTGTTTTCAGTTCTCTTGGCAAGGTCCATGAATATTTGTCGTATTTTATTTTTTCATTTTCCGTTAGCTTCAACCCTGTGATCGCCTGGAACTGCAAAATCCACCTGTTGATAAGTGTTTCTCTATGTTTTGTTAATGAAACACTAGGTCTTGTCTTCTTGGATAGATTATCGAAGGTGATCCGTTTATCTCAAAGTCCCAAGAATTTGAGATGTGTTTTTCGTTATCTAATGATCTCAGCACTCCACTGGTTATGCAATATACCGATTTTGATTGATATGGCGATTATTTTTTTATTCTTTTAGCATAATCCCCAGTGGGATACGACCTTCCAACCACACAGAAGTGTCTAGTTTTGGTACTCCTGTTGCTGGTGCTGCAATGTTTGCTACATATCGCAAGTACCGAGATGGTGGCCGTGTTTACGATGCTCTAATGTCTAGTATAACCGACTAATAAAGTAATATCGTTAGTTTTTACTATCGTTTAGTAAATGGGGTTGCTTATCAAGATCGCTAATTTAATATAGTTAATATCGCTCTTTAATGGGTGTCAATTTATAACTGTTGTCATAGTCACATAAATTAAACAGTTATGTATTATTATTATTATTAATCTATAATATATTCTCACAGTTTTTGTCACTAGCCAGCGTTAGCTGAGGCCCTTTTCACTGTTGTTCGCTTATGTGATGAAATAACAACTCTACGTAAGATCTCACTATGTATCCCGCCTGATAATTCTCCAACTGATATAACAATACTGAGTATTTCAGTCGTCCTCAAAAATTCTGTATTTTACTCTCAGTTATAGGTTTATATTTTATAGGAGGTAACGTCCGTAGTATGCTAATACAACTTAATAGCATGATATAGGTAATCTCATAATTCTAAACTTACACTACTATACTGTCATATAATATTAATTTCAAGTTATATAGATCAGTATTTTATTATTATCAAACTCATTAAGTACAGGTTAGGGTTTAGGTTATTACATTCATATTTTGCGAATATTTTCTCATCTTCTTATCGTCAGTAATTACATCTTGCTTGATATTTTGAAATTTGTATACCTTTAGGGTCTTGGTACGACCGAGAAAATGCTCAATTTTCACATTCTCTCTTTGCGACATTATGTTTCCATTGTTTCCAGTCAGCCTAAAACAAGATGATATTGCAAACTACTATTATAGACAAAAACTCATGTAATATTCTCTCTCACCACCGGACGAGAAACTTAAGAAGAGTTCTAAACAGGAGAGTTAGTTATAAGGAAATCACTTTTTGGTATGTATGTAATATAACAAAGGCTCTTGGTCTTCACATAGTGTTGGGTATAGGCGATCCGTCCTTCATTCCAAAGTCCCGAGATTATCGTTTAATGCGGCTCATATACCACGCAACGATACACTAATGTTAGCACTTTCCAAAACTGCTTTAATTAAGGCCGACTTTCTTGTCCAAATCACTAAAATCATTATTTAAGACTAACATAAAAAATAATCAAAAAACTCGAAATATTAATGGACCTTAATGCCCCCCCCAAAGAAATATATATCATCAAAAACGCCATATATATGCATTCTTTGGACCATAGAACAATAATGTTCTTTAATCGCTATTTAAAATTAGATATTTATATATTGCTCAAACTGCACGTGACATCAGCCGGCCATCAACTCTCGAGAAACAATATCAAGTCCTCCATTACTGAAAACTTTTGGAATGTTCTCATTCGAAGGGACGTTGATATGAGAGAAACGGTGACTATGTGGAGAAGTACGGTTGCGACCACTGAGGATCAGCTTTTATTGTTGATGTAGATACATGTTCCTAATTATAGCGGTCCTAAACAATGGCATTGACTTTTTTAACTCCACCTTGTGATGTATATATAGATAGAAGTATATAATATATTGATCACTATAGTTATTGTACAGAAGAGGAGGAGAGAGAGGAGAGAGAGGTATACCATTAACCTTGAGAATTTGAGATTAGAGGAGCCAGAAGTAAGACAGTGGTTCATTACAATCAATTTTCTCGATTAATGATTAAGACATACGAATTCCTTTCGCATGAAAGTAAACGAAAATCTATCAAATGTCGTTGTGTCTCAGTAACACTTTTTGATACTTTTTATTTGTATACGTTAATTGTGGGCACCATTTAATAATTAATGAAAAATATAAACTGATATTGTGAATAAATAGATATTTATTAACACATAATAAAATTGTATATGTTATGATGATATATGCGATTGTTCATTGAATAATCCTATTTTTTCAAAATATATATGTTTTGTATGTGTCTTGGCCTTTGAATAAAATATTTTTGAGTGAAGTTAACATAAGTGTATCTGAAACCTCGTCTCGTACACCTTTAGAGTAATAGCGAGAAACCATCATAGAGAAAAGAAAATGATTATCGACACAGATGACGCTAAGAGGATGAAATATCTACTAATATGTTTATGCATGCACTTCGTAGTCAATGTTGCTACTATCATATAACACTATATATATATATATATTAAATGTGACGATGAGCGCTAGATTAGAGAGTTTTTGTGTCTCAGACCAAAGTAGTTCAAAAGACAGAAGTATTTCTCTTTGTACTCTGTATATATTATATTTGATGCGAAAATGATCAATTAAAAAAAGTATAGTTCTTGAGAAATTTGGAGTAATATCTTATTTGGATGTTACGCACCTATAATGTTATATATATTATATACTCATACAATATAATTATTTATATTAAGTCTACTATAGACAGAATATAAAAAAATCGAGAATCTATTCTGACCAATATAATACTAACAATGATATATAGTATAATATCGATCATAGTTATCAGACCCATAGATGAGTTAACATACAAAGTTGGAACATTTCATTTTTATTAGAATATATACCTAGTAGGATAAGAAACAATTATCTTTTTAGTTACGGCGAAGAGTTTTTTTATTTAAGCTTTGTTGAATTGTATGTTCTGAGTTATATATGTAAAATAATGAGACTAAAGGTGTTATATACTTAGAATATACTAAAGTATACATGATTTACGTGCAAAAGGCCAACGATAGTAATAGTTAGTATTTTTGTTAACACATATGCACCTCAGTAAAGACATGACGCCTTCGACAGCGGATTTAATTTAGCTTAATGCGTAGGCTAACTTAATCGCGCGCTATATAATTTATATATTAATATTCTAATGGAGTGCGTATTGCAATATGAGAGAATAGTATTTATACGGAGAGAGAGCCGAGAACTATTAGCTATGCGGCCAAAACATTGGTCTCCAGAATGTAGTTTAATGAGATTGTATATTTAGCACCACTTCAGACGCTATGCTAAGGGTTGGCCGATATCAGTAGTCGAGGTAAAAATAAAGATGAATTGTATACTCCGGTTATGTATTAGCTTGTAAGTTCTCTCATGTGATGGTGCTTGAATAGGCTGCAGAACAATCCTACAGAGGATACAACGTTTCTTAAATAAACAAACAAGTATCCACCGAATCCGCAAAATCAGTGGTGTCCTAAAGCTTTAATTAGCTACTTTAATCGTGCCATTAGTCCGATCTCCGACTACTGGGGCAAATATACGCAGTACCACTTTACTTGCCAATTAACGCTCGAGTGAGGAGAGGAGTGTAATGCCCGCACCATATGCCTCTACACAAGCAGGGTGCGATACAAGGTCAAATTTTCTTAAGCTGAAGTTTATACCAAATTTGAATTCAGAATGTCTCCTTCTCCTTGGACCAGTTGCCATACCAAGGTTAAAGAACCCGGTCTGCCCTACTATTTACCCATAGCTGTGGGGAGAATTATTTGATGCGTGCATTTCTTTAGGGTATTAGCGCTATGTGAAATGCTACCAGTACCATCCAGGATTTGAAATTTAATGACGAATAATTTAAAATGAACGTCTTAGAATATGAACTTTAAACTGCATCTAGTGACGAGTTTCCCATTTTGGAGGTCCCGGGACGTGTGAAGTACCCATTTTTCGTGATTACTCCGTCTACTCTGACCAGAAGTGGAACTATCTGTTGGTTCTCATGTATGGGTTAGATAGATAGAAAAATTGCCTCGAAAACATGTAATTTGAAATAAAATCGAATATGCAACAAGAAGGAATAAAAAAAAACGTTATCGGCAAAAATAAAATAACCCAAGGGTTAACATGACAGAAAATCCAATCCAATTCAACCAACCAACCAACCAACCAACTCAGTTTCCGCAGACACTTGTTCCGGAATTTAGGGACGTTCCGAGGACATCGATTACAATTAGCACCATCGTCACCTTCATGTTCCACAGATTTGCCTGCTATCTGACAAGATCGATGTATTTGTCTACAAGAATTACTTTTGTTCTCTGGTGAGGTCCATAAACTTTTACAGCTTTCCTAGACATAAATTTACACCTTGAAAATATAAAGATAATTCGATCTTCTGGCCTAAATGGGTTAATCCGTTCAATCGATAGATTCTTCTTTGCACATATGCCAATAGCTTGTATGGTAAAATCACAGTCGTTTTTCGTAGTTTTTTGAGAATTCCCCTTTCCTCACAGTCAGGTGGATTTCTACTTTTTTTCTTAGCTTATCCACTGCATTCACTTATTATGTGGCTGATTATTTTGTAATCGAATTCCGTCGAATCTGTTTTCGATATTTTCCAGTGTCTCGTCTCGTCTTTTTCGAGTTTGCATAATTGCTTCACATGGTATTTTTTGGCAGCTATTAAAATCAATTCAGCTATTCCTATTAAAATCAATCCAAGTTCTCCTCTTTTACAACGAAAGAAAAGCCAAAGAGAAAACAAGTCCCTATATCCCGACTTTGTATAAGTCAAACAAAACTAATACACTACTTTTTACTTAAACAAGAAAACCAGACAGAATGTAACAAAAACATTCTAATAGAATGCCGTGATTTTGCTGTTATTAGACAACATTTGTACCAACACAAATAACATAAGAAATATATCTAAAAATGTCAGTATATATATTTACCAACCCTTCCACACAACACAATGTCAATTTCTTAAGCGAAGTTAAACAGGTTTGAATTCAGAGTTTTCCTTCTCCTTGACTGGTTGCCTAATCATGGTTAAAGAGCCCAGTTAGCCAGAATGTATTTAGCAATAGCTGGACGGAAATAATTGGACGCATTCCTTTCCTAAGAGTATTAGCGCGATATGAAATGTAAACAGCCTCGTCCAGGACTTGAACTCGTATCGTTGTGTCCATTTCCTTCAACGGTAACCATTACACCACACACCTCCCAAAATGTCAGTATAGATTACATTTTGTCCTTTCTGAAATAGATAGAATAATGCTAAACAATAGAATTGAACTTTACCCTATAAAATTATCCCTCAAAGCAATTCCCAATCCATTAAGCAACAAACAAATGCCGACAACTTTCTGTCAAAATCAAGAAAAAAACATAACAATAAATCTGACCATCAATGAAAATTTAACGCTTGGCATAAAATAATTCTAGATGTTTGACATAACGTTAAAACCAATCAATCAATGAATCTTTTACAACCAAGTCCATGTCATTTCGTCCAAGATTCATTCAGTCTGTCTTCGGAAAATGTCCGTACATCAATTTCTCTTCTTAGTTTTGGGGCCTCAAACTCGGAATTCTTGTTTCCCTGTTGAGTATCTTTTAAATATAGCACTCCATTAATAGAGTATGACTCTATGTTGAATATGAATATATTAATATTCACTTTGCTTAGATGAATCTGTTACAATGCTATACCAGAAGACAAAAGGCTAATCTTTAACAGAAATTCCGAAACTATGCTCTGTGGCACACTAGTCACGAGATCTTAGTATGTGTGTATTTATCAACCAATTCAGACAAGTAGGATGTGACACAAGGTAAAGTTCTTAAGCGGAGTTTACCATGTTTGAACTTAGAATTTTCCTTCTCCTAGAGAGGTTGCTATACCAATGTATAAGAACCCAGTCTGTCCTACTATTTGCCCATAGAAGGGGGGAATAATTGGATCCATACATTTGCCAAGGATATTAGCGCTATGTGAAATGCTATCAGTCTCGTCCATGATTCGACTCTTGAAGCTGTGGCCATTTCCTACGAAGATAACCAGCTTTAGTTATTAGTTACAATGTAGAATTTGGTGGTTGAAATTAAAACGAGATTAAGTGGATTATTATTTACACTCTATGGTAGTTTTCTGACCTATGTTAACAATTAAGAGTCTTTCACTGAGTAACAAAAAGCTCCTTAAGTCTCCCAAACCCTTTCAAGTATTCTAGCCGATCTTAACAGAACCGAGATCGGGTTAGTCTTGATTCTACCTCTAATTTCAAAATCCTATTTTTTTACAAACACTAAGGGATCATTCAAGGGCACCAACTACAATTGGTATCACATTCACCCTTTTTTTCATTCTCTGGTAAGGGTCAAGTATTTGTCTATCTCGCTTTCTTTCATTATATAATCCAGCGGAACGGCAAAATCCACTAGATAACAATTTTTTCTTCTGTTAATTAATACTAAGTCTAGTCTTATGTCGATGTTGAGTGATCCCGTTCTTCTTTAAAGTATCAGATAAATTTGCATCTCCTTTTGTTGTATACCCTTTCTTTCCTTTCTTACTTCCATTATTCTTCTGCTCATCTTTGTATCTTACGTTCTTCTAGCGTCTGGACTTCTCTATGCTTCTATTTCTCTATTCTTGCTGGTTGGTCGTTCTTGATTCATTTTTTCTCTAGATCAGTCTTGTTGCCAGACATTCATCAACCACAAAAACCATATTATTTATGTAAGCTTTATTTACTTAACTAAACATTTCATGTAAACAACATAACGCGCGTGTGCAGTGAGCTTCAGCTAAGGCAGAAAGACCTTATCTGCCTGACATCCAAGCTGAAACTGAGAGCCAGCCAGGTCCCACGTAACTTCACGTATTTCGCGGGCTTTCTGTAATATTCCATGGAAAAGTCCCGCCTGTGATATGAAAAGGGGCCATCCCTTCAGAATTACAGGGGGTTGACAATAATCTATGCATAGATTATGTAACACTTTTCTTTTACATATAACATTTGCCAGCATGGTCACATTTTAGTTTCTTGTATAGTTCCCAGTGGATCACCTTTGCCACCCATTCGTGCCTACTATTGCATTCCTTTTGTGCCAGTTTTCTGCACTTATTATTTGATTAAACCCTTCACACAACTTACACTGTTATTCATTATTATTGTATTTAACTCATAGCGAAATTTGTTCAGACCAGTTTTAATTGGCGGTCTTTGACTGGAGCCTAAGTGTCAGCATCATTCCTCAGGCCCCCATGTCTCTGCTGAGTATTCTAGCTGGTCTCAATTCTTCTCTTGTATGCCCTCTTCATTACTTCTTTACTTCTTTTATTCTTCTTCTGTTCTTCTGACATCTTAAGTTCTTCTAAGTCTCTTCTAACGTCTGGACTTCTCTTGGGAACTTCGAGTCTGGTCCTCCATTGGGGATTTCTCTTTATCAGAAGCCCTGTGTCATTGGTAGTTTTTAGATAATAACACAAGACTTCGATTTACTTTGATCATATTTCATTCTCGAAATCCCCACCAGACTACCTGCGCAGGATCGAGTCGGAGCGTGTATAACACGACTCATCACCGTCGTGGTTTCTCGCCGACTGACTAAAAATCTATTTTTAATCTAAACCGGAAGAGGGTCTCCTCCACCGATTCTCACGGTATCCACCGGAAGGTTAGGACTGAGGTCAAGCCTTGTCACTCATCCTTCAAAGCCGTGGGCTGTAACTATAACAGCCATTTTTATATTCTACCCTATTGCACATAAATATTAGGTATCTATAATTATGTAACACTTCTGTTTTTAATTCCTCCAGTCTTTTTTCCAAACGCTTATGGACGGTTTAAAGGGCACCGACTACAACTGATACGAACTTAACCCTCATATTCAACAGTTTTCTCAGTTCTCTGGCAAGGTGAAATTATTTATCCATCTTTTCCTTTTCTTTAATTTTCACTGAGTGGTGCATCGGACTGCCTAAGTCGACTAGATTGCAAAACTCTCTTCTTGTTAATTAACAATAAGTCTTGTCTTCTGGCCGGCTTAGGTGATCTGTCTCTATTTCAAAGTCCCAGAGAATTTTATGCATCTTTCATTCTCTCGGTCACATGCCGGTTTGTGTCATTTACCATTTGTATTATGGTCAAAATTTAATTTCTTGCACAATTTCCATTGGATCACCTTTCCCACCCTATCGTGCCTATTCGCATACTCTCTTTGTACTAGTTTGCTGCAGTCGCTTATACTTAACCATCTCGCCTCTGTCTTCCTATATCCTACACTTATTATTCTATTGTATCTTATCTATTTTCGCTTTGATATAATTTGTTTTTATAGCATTTATTACTACTCCTTTTGAGTTTTCACATCAGTGTTAGCTGATGGTCTTTCACTGGAGTCTGAGTGACAGCAAGTCTCCTCAGGTCTCCAGGACTCTTCTGAGTATTCTGGCAGATGGCAGCAGTGCAGTGTTCTGAATGGTTTCAATCCTTCCTCTGATTTCCAAACTTTCCAAACCCTTTTCCAATCCTTTTGGGACTGTTCCAAGTGCACCAACCACAATTGGTATCACTTTCACTTTCATATTCCATAAATTTTTCAGTTCTCTGGCAAGGTCCAGATATTTGTCCATTTTTTCATTTTTCTTTAACTTCACCCTGTGATCTGCTGGCACTGCAAAATCCACCAGTTGACAAGTTCTTTCTTTTTTGTTTATCAATACTAGGCCTGGCCTTCTTGCTGGGATAAGGTGATCCGTTTTTATCTCAAAGTCCCATTATTATTCACACTGAAAAAAATCCCAGATATATTTGAATTGCTATGAGATTGTTTTAAGAAAAGAAACTACATCACATTATATAAATTGATGTAAAAGAATTGCATTGCATCGAGCTTTGAGAATATTATTCTTCTGACTTCTAACTGAATCTTATGATTTTATTTTATAGTTTTTTTGACTGTCTACGTTTTCATGATTTTTTAAATACAACATATTTACCAATTCATCAAAATATGAAATCTTTTTTTCTTTTTTGACTTTGTCTTGTAACGAATTTCATTTTCATTGGATGACCAACACCTGTGCTTTCGTGTCACACACTACACTAAAAATAATAACCTAGCGTGGCCTCGTTCCACATCAAGCTTAGTGTACCAGTCCTGTTGATGCTTGCAGCATTGTGTTGCAGTTAGGTAAACTTACGTAATATAAACATTCCATGTTTATATTACGTAAGTTTACCTGTTACATTTTAAACAGAAGTAGTTGTGTCATTTTCATTAAACAGAAGTAAGTTGTGTCATTTTCATTGATGCCAGATATCGGTGTTCAAAATCAATTAAAGAATGGAGTGAGAATGCAGATTTTAAAGGCAATATCTATGCAATAGAACCATCTCAATAATCATTTGTCCTTGTATCATAAAACTATCCTAAGTAATTGCACAAAAACAGTACATTTTAAAACATCACTGAATAAATTATATAATGCATGCTTTTTGTCCAGGTGCGCTTACGCATCCATTTCTGAAATACAAATCCTCTCGGCACTGAATAAATTATACAAAGCGTATGAAGAATCTAAATGGACACACCTCAAATTGTAATTTAGGCGTCCCATCGTAGTTTAATGGTTTGCAAGCTAGTTGTGTAGATCCATTACAATTAATTGCGAGTTAGCTCCTCGCTGGATGCCCCATACTTGATATCTTGTGTCGCATCCTACTCTTGACACACGGTTCGGTAAATACCAACCTTAAATAGTAATTAAAATTACATAAATACTATAAAAATACATTATTTCAAAATCCCAGCAAAAATTGCAATATATACACTAAGTCATCATGATTATCATGTCCCGTTGACAGGACTTATATTGAAATTATTGGCTGCAGTAATTAGCCTTTCTTCGCTCGTTGTTGTGTATTTCTCGAATTCTTGGATCTTCAATGCTGGCGAAACATCTTGTAGATCGTCATAAATTTCCTTGTCCGTGTCACATCCTGTAGTCACCCCAGATAAATAATGGAGCATTCCATTAAAAAAACAATGCAAACGTGAAAGAAAGAAAAAGAGAAGAGTGAAAGAAGAGAAAAGTGAAATGAGGAGAAGAGCGTAAGAAAGAGACGATAAGAATGAAGAAAGAGAAAGGAAGAGAAACACCAAAAGAACGTCAAGCTTATGCGAAGAGTTGGAAATTACTAAATACAAATAGAAATCTACAATGATTTCCCGGGTTTATTTCAGTGAATAAATGGATAAATCAATGAGTTAAAGAAAATAATGCGACGAATTAAAAAAAGGATTTTAAATTATTTTTCACTCGGGATAGGGACAGAGAATGAAAAGATACAGACAAAGGTAGAAGGAAGAAGCAGAGGCATAAATATGACGAATAATCTTTATTATTAACTACCATGGAATTTCAATCGGTACAGCTAGTGTAAATAAATCACCAATGACTTTAGCACAGAAATATACTAAAAATAAAGAAAAAGTTTTGTCAGAATTAAAGCAAGCATTAGTGATAAACAGTATAGAACTATTATATAATAATCTTGTCGTTGTTATATAAAAAAATTGCAAAGAATTCTCATTAAATAAAAGATGGCGGAATGAAAGATGATGGAATGAAAGATATGAATGAGATAAAACAGAAATGAAGAACAACAATAAAAGGAAACAGCAGAAAACATAACAAAAACGTAAAATATATGAAAGAAAGAAGAAATAATAAAAGAAAGAAGGAATTTAAAAGAAATCTTATACACTGAGTTAATGTCATTTGCAGTCGAACATTTTAAGTCTTACAGTGATTTTTTGTTGTTTTTTTTCAGACCCGGCGGCCATTTTGTATTGTCACAGACGACAGAAAATGTGCTTCTTAAGTCCGTCTGCTTAAAAATTTCCCGGCGAGATTTTTAATAACTTTTGTTTATAATCTTTTCTTTTCTTTCATTGATATTTACTAAGCTTGCCTGACACAAGATCAAATTGTTAGAAACCCATTAAGGTACAATTAAAGATCACTCCCAGAGGTATTCAATATATTCATGCCGGGAATCCTCATTGGTTAGGAATATATTTTAAACGTTTAAATTTTTTAGTAAAAATGCAGAAAAAATGTTGGTTAAACCAAGAACTTTCCAATAGTCCCATATCATTTCAGTCTTTCCGACTTTTTCACACCAGCGTTAGCTGCAGGTTTTTCCCAAGAGTCTTAGAGACAGCAAGTCTTCTCAGGTCTCCTGAACTCTTCTGAGTATCATAGATAATCTTAACAATACTGTTGTCTGGATGGTCTCAATTCATCTTCTAATTGTCAAGTCCTTCAGTCCTCCGTCTACATTCATGTTCCATAGTTCTTCAATTCCCTGGCAAGGTCCAAGAATTTGTCTATCTTTTTGTTTTCTTTCATTTTCTTTCTGTGGTCCACCAGAATAAACTAATATCATTGTTATATGAGTTTTTCACACATAACATAACCGGTGGTTAACTGGAGGCTGAGTGACAGCAAGTCTCCGCAGGTCTCCAGGACTATTCAGAGTATTCTAGTCGATCTTAACAGTACTGTAGTTTGGATGGTCACGATTCTTTCCCTGATTTTTAATTTGCCCAAATATTTTTACAGAGCAATTACAATTGGTACGACCTTCACCTTCATGTTCCATAGTATTCTCAGTTCTCTGGCAAGGTCCAAGTATTTCTATCTTTCCGCTTTCTTTCATTTTCACTCGGTGGTCGACCGGGACGGCAAAATCTACGAAATGACAGGTTCTCTTTTTCTTGTCAATTTCTTGTCTCCTGACAGGGATTAGGTAATTTATCTGTACCTCGAAGTCCCAGAGAATTTTGTGCGTTTCATTCTCCAGGATAGGTTCGGGCTTGTGCATATACCATTTAGTTGTATAGTGAAAATTGAATTTCTTGCACAATTCCCAGTGGATTGCGTTAACCATGACTGTGTATAAGAGTTGAGCTGTATTAATTATTCTATGTTACTGTCACACTTGGCCAGGATTGAAACTGCAACAAAGAGATAACTGTCACTTAGAACTGTATTAACTCAACACCTATATCCGCTGTGTCACGTGTCAAATCCTGGCCAAGGGCGACATTAAATAGAATAATTAACACAGCTTAACACCTGTATCCGGTCTCTCCCCGTGGATTAAATAAAGGGTTCGGTTCGAAGTTACATGAAGGCTCCCGATTACGACATGAAGTCTCCCGAATTCGACAAGAACGTTCCAGAGTTCAAAGAGAAGTTTCCCGGGTTGGAGAAGGTTCCCCTGTTCAACAAGAAATACCCGAAGAAAGTCGGAGAGCACATCGGCCGGGATGCTGTGTAGATATCTATAAAGATGAGGAAAATAGTCCGAATAATACAAATAATACAAATTATGAAGCCTCATCTAAAAAATTCAGAGAAATAGTTTCTAAAGTAGAGTTTAACAGGTTTGAATTCAGAATTTTCCTTCCACTAGATCAGTTGCTGTACCAAGGTTAAAGAACCCAGTGTGCCCTACTATTTACCCATAGATTGGGGAGAATAGTTAGATGCATATTTTTCCCAAGTGCATTAGCGCTATGTGAAATGCTAACAGAATCGTTCAGGATTTGAACTCGTGTCACCGTCTCCATTTCCTACAATGATAACCATTACACCACAGCCGCCTGGTTTCTACATATACCATCGGTCAACATGTTTACATTTTAGTCTCTTGCACAATTCCCAGTGGATCACCTTTCCAACTCAGTCATGCCTACTCTTGTTCTCATTTTGTACAATTTTGCTGCATTGGCTTATAATGTGATTAACTGTTTCGTCTCTGTCAACTACATTTGCCATTTTTCACAATTTTAGTAATTTCTTGCTTTGTGTTAATTGGATTTTATAGCATTATTTTGTGCTGCAATTAAGATATTCAATTTCTCTCTTTAAGTTTCACCTGTTTAGTCATGTGCAGACCATCTCGTATGTAATTTCCTTAATTCATATCCTGAAGTATCCATGTAGTTGTTTTTCTTCCCAATTTCTAGATTTTTTTATTGTTGTTTTTTGTTTCCAAGCCATTTCTATTGCTGTTCACTTCGCTATTTTCTTTGTTGTTGTTGTTGCTGCTGCTGCTGTTGAATTTCTTGTTTTTATTTTGCTTTGTTAATGTTTACTTGCCTAGAATAAACCCTGTTTTAAAGTCTTGAGTTACCCTGTTTAAAGTTTTGATTCTGTATTTTATTTACATATAACATTTACATTTAGATTTTACGATTTAACATAAACTTTACATTTAGATATATTCTGAATTGGTTTGGTGACCTTTTCTCAAAATATAGGCTGTACCAAGAAATACTCTTTCCTGTATATGAAATTTCACTTGGTATTTCTGATAAGTATATTTCCATGTTTTACTAACGAGACTAAGGACACCTGCAACTACAAAAATGACGTTGGTTTTCATATTTAACATACATTCTATTTCAATTTTGACAATTTTATATTTTGATAAGTTTTAAAATTATTTCCGTTGTAACATTTTTGTCAGACGAACAAGACATGTATATGTTGTACTAGTGCTTTTTTTCCTTGTCTTTACCGATAAATTCTGGTCGATTTTTACGAATTTCCTTGTGTGGGTTGACACTGTAATTTTATGGTATTGTAGCTTTTTGATTTTTCTGTAGCAGTAATGGCTTCTGTTTTTAAAAGGGTTTCTGGTTTCGATATCGTTTGCTGTGAGTCCAACCGATGTAGGCTGCTGTCATATTGTGCCTGTTAGGGAATCCCCTTTTACAAGATAATTTTGATTAAATAATGGGATCGAAAATTGGAAAATTCTTTTATGGTATAGGTTGCTGATATTGTGCAGCAATTAAGCAATTGTTGTTGTTATTACAATAATAATAATACTAATACTAATACTACTACTACTACTAATAATAATAATAGTGGTATTTCAATGGAGTCTGCGTGACGGCAGGTCACCTCAAATCTCCTGGACTCTTCTGTGTATAATAGTCGAAAAGTCTGAAGAATCTAAATTCTTTTCTTCCTCTCATGTCCAAATCTACCAATCCCGTTTCCAAATCAAAGGGGGCTGTTCCAAGGATACTAAATACAATTGGTATCACCCTCACTCTCAGGTTTCACAATTCAACGACATAGTCTAAAAGCTAGCTGAAAACCTGCCCTATGTACGATTGTTTATGCTAATTCCTGCAGAAGGCGTAAATACTACAGTAGGAGTCAAAAGTCGTGATATTTACCTACATGGTAAGTTTGCAATTGCATCAGCGCAAAAAGCTGCAGCGTTTCACTGGTAATGCATACAAATCAACGTCGTAGAAGCTAGCTGAAAACCTGCCCTATGTACGGTTGTTTATGCTATTATTATTATTATTATTATATTATTATTATTATTATTATTATTATTATTATATTATTATTATTATTAATTTCTTACACCAGCTCATGGTCTTTAACTGGAGTTCAAGTGACAAGTCTCCTCAGGTCTTCAGAATAAATAGGTCTTCAGAATAAAGAAAAGAAAGTACACAATGGATCATAAAAGATGAATTTAATCAATATCACTTACACATGTGTTTCGGTCAGTTTATCTATGTGTACACGATTCAAACTATTATTATTATTAAATAAACAAATTCAAACTATTATTATTATTATGAAATAAACAAATGAAAATTATTATTATTTCATTTCATTTGTTTATTTAATAATAATGAAAGTTTGAATCGTGTACACATAGATAAACTGACCGAAACACATGTGTAAGTGATATTGATTAAATTCCTATTTTATTATCCATTCTGTACTTTCTTTTCTTTATTCATTCTTCCTCATATATATATATATATATATATATATATATATATATATATATATATATATTGACCGTAGCTGCTGGGGTGAGGGAGTAGAGATTAATGTATCTTTCCCCACGGTATTATATTCTAGCAAAAATATTCTTTTTGGTGTCACACTGATAGTACACCCCTAAGTAGGTGAACGGCAATTTTTTTGTATTTCCTATTGGATGTATGTATGTATCTTGTTAATGTGTTTATCTGACCCTTTCTTCATCATACCTAAAGGTTCCACTATTGTTGATGCAGTGGTAGTTTTAAGGTGCCATATTTTTTCAATTTTCATTTCTACATTTTGTATTCACTTATTTTCTTATACACTTTACTGATATGGCTGTTGGCACTGACACATCAATTAAAAGGTAGATTTTTCTTTGGTAGCCCTTAACCACTAGATTTCTTTCTGGCTCTTTATTTTTCTTATATGGTGTTAGCAAAAATTATTATTATTATTATTATTATTATTATTATTATTATTATTATTATTATCTTCTTTTGAATTTTCACATGGAGTCTGAGTGACAGCAAGTCTCCTCCGGTCTCCAGGACTCTTCTGAGTATTCTGGCAGATGTCAGCAGTGCAGTGTTCTGAATGGTTTCAATCCTTCCTCTAATTTCCAAACTTTCCAAACCCTTTTTCAAAACCTTTTCCAATCATTTTGGGACCGTTCAAAGTGCACCAACTACAATTGGTATCACTTTCACTTTCATATTCCATAACTTTTTCAGTTCTCTGGCAAGGTCTAGATATTTGTCCATTTTTTCATTTTCCTTGTGATCTGCTGGCACAGCAAAATCCACCAGTTGACAAGTTCTTTCTTTTTTGTTTATTAACACTAGGTCTGGTCTTCTTGCTGGGATAAGGTGATCCGTTTTTATTTCAAAGTCCCAGAGAATTTTATGCGTTTCGTTCTCAAGAACAGATTCTGGTTTATGCATATACCATTTTGTTGTATGGTCAAAATTAATTTTTTTGCATAATTCCCAGTGGATCACCTTCCCAACCCAGTCGTGTCTAGTTTTGTATTCTCGTTGTGATTATTATTATTATTATTATTATTATTATTATTATTATATTTAGTTTTCAGCTTTACTTTCGCTTTTTACAATCCCACGACGGGTCTTTACCCAATACTTAGGGTGAGGAAGGTAGTTATTATATGCATTTTATGTATTTATGTTTTTTTTTTTTGTCTTTATTTTTTTACACTTTTGGGCGTTACTTTTCCACTTAAATTGATTGTACTTTCCTAAGGAGATAAGCAGTTTCTTAAAGTGCATGTCCCTTTTAAAAAATTCATATTTGTTGATGCAACCAGGCATTTTGTTAATGTGTTTATCTGTCACTTTCTTGTCCATAACCGGGACTCCCAATATTACAGACATGTTTCAAAGTGACACATTACTATTATTATTTTTCCCTTTGTGAGTTTATCCCATCAGCGTAAGCTGATAGTATTTCACTGGAGTCTGAGTGACAACAAGTCTCCTTAGGTCTCCAGTACTCTTCTGATTATTCTAGCCGATTTAAACAATACTGTTGTGTGGATGGTTTCAATTCTTCTGATTTCCAGTTCCTTTATTCTTTTTTCTAAGCTTATGGGGACAATTCCAAGTGAACCCACTATAATTAGTATCACTTTCACCGTCATATTCCACAGCTATTTCAATTCTCTAACATGGTCTAGATATTTGTTTATCTTTTCGTTTTGATTTCTATTATCATTATGGAATTTTTCACGCCTGCTGTGGCCGGTGGTTCACTCGAGGCTGGGTGACAGCAAGTATGCTTAGGTCTCCAGGACTCTTTTGAGTATTCTAGCCGATCTCAACAATGCTGTAGTTTGGATGGTCTCGATTCTGCCTCTGATCTCCAATTCACCTAAATTCTTTGCCAGAAATTTGGGGACCGTTCCAAGGGCACCAATTGTAATTGGTACGACCTTCACCTTCATGTTTCACAGTTTTCGCAGTTGTCTGGCAAGGTCCAAGTATTTGTCTATCTTTTCGCTTTCTTTCATTTTTACTCAGTGGTCGATTGAGATGGTAAAATCCACAGTATGGCAGGTTCTCTTCTTGTAAATCAATACTAGGTCCGATCTCATCGCCGGGATTAGGTGATCCGTCTGTACCTCGAAGTCCCAGAGAATTTTATACGTCTCATTCTCCAGGACAGGTTCAGGCTTGTATATATACTATTTAGTTGTATGATGAAAATTGAATTTCTTTGACAATTACCAGTGTATTATTTATCCAAGTTCATCCAGACTCATTTCCAGACTCTTTGGGACCTTTCTTAGGGTACCAATTACAATTGGCACGATCTTTACCTTTATGTTCAACAGTTTTATTAGTTCTCTGGCAAGGTCCAAGTATCTTTTCGCTTTCTTTCACTTTCACTCGGTGATCGGCCGGGACGGCAAATCCACGAGATGACAAGTTTTCTTATTATTATTGATCAACACCCGGTCTGGTCTCCTGGCTGGGATTATGTGATTCGTCTGTATCTCAAAGTCTCAGAGAATTTTGTGCATCTCATTCTCCAGGATAGATTCCGTTTTGTGCCTATACCATTTAGTTGAATGTTGAAAATTGAATTTCTTGCACAATTCCCAGTGTATTATTGTTATTATCAAAGCAACAGTTTCTATGTATTTGTCAATAATAAAAAGATCTCCTGGCATGAGGTAGCTGATCGTTTGAATCTCAAAGATTTAGAGAATTTTTATATTTTCATGCACTTTAATGGCTTCTGGCTTGTCCTATCAAACTCTAGATGTTGGAATTATTTTTCAAATCATTTTTCATACATTTTCCTGGTCAATCTTTTTGCATTTGCTTATTAAATGATAGACGTCAACATTTCCTATTTTATGAGTTTTATCTTCCATGACAATTTCGGAATTGTGCTAATAGGATTTAAGAAGATTTGAAGGAAAAGTGAATGCGAACTAATTACACTTACAACAATTGGCACTCAGTAAAATCTTATTAGCAGGAAATCTAATGAATTTATTCTCCAGAGACAACGGCTTTGGAGGCACACTTCGTGTAACGGTTATCGTCGCAGGAAATGGAATTGGCTACCTGAGTTCAAATCCTGAACGAAGCTGTTTTTATTTCACATAGCACTAATAAACTTGGGAATGGTACGAATCCAAGGATTCTACCCCCGTATATTAGTAGATAATAGGGCTTGCAAAGGCAACTGCTATAGGAGAAGAAAAACTCTGAATTCAAACCAGTCGTGCTCCGTTTAAAAAAATGCCATGTGGTAGATCCTACTTGTGACGTGGTGGGTTTTGAGAAAAATACTAGCATGTGCGCATAACGTAACGGTTATTATCGTAAGAAATGGAATTAGTGCTCCTAGCTAAAATCCTGAAAAGGGTTGTTTGGGTTTCCCTAATACTTTTGGGGAATGCATGAATATATATATTCTCCCCGCAGCTATAGGTTACTAGTAGGCCAGACTGAGTTCTTCAGTTTTGGTAAGACAATAAGTCGAGGAGAATGAAATTTCTGAATTCAACCCACATGGTAGAAGAGGTGCCTCATATTTTGTCCCCAAGCACTTTTAACCATGTCCATGTCCATCCCTCTTCAGGGTTGGAGTTGTTTTTTATGCGAGTTTTATTTATCTAAGAGGGTTTATTGCACAGTCACAGGCCCAAACAAAGACCTACACAGACACACAGTGACAGAGGCGCGCACACACACACGTATATATATATATATATATATATATATATATATATATATATATATATATATAGGATCACCATGTACCCTTGAAATAGCAAGGCTCTTCTATTAAACGGATATGAGTTCTCAAATGAGCTTGACATATATACCTATGTATGTATTTATCAGTTAAAATTCTGCTTCAGACTTATAGGTGCTGATGGCCGAGTGGTTAAGAACTCTGACTGGTGAATAATCGGTCGGGTTTCCGTCCCGGCTGGAGGTAATCATCTAAGTCTAATCACACTGAGGTGACGTGATACGTTTGAAACACGGTGTCTGTGGATTACTTATATATATATATATATATATATATATATATATATATTACCAAGTGACCAGGGATCTGTCTCACCTACAACATAAATCAATTGTTTTACAAAGAGAAAACAATTATTCTCTGATGTTTTCGGTTCAACGCAGATGCTTAGGTAATTGTTATCAAATGACTAGACAAAATATAAAATATTTTTTACAGCAATTCTATTTCCTTCAGATTGTACCAAGAAAAAAATAGACCATCTATTCTTGTAGAGATTCACGACTTTTAGAGAAGAAATTTGCTGGAAACTTTTGATGGGCTTTTTTCCTTTTCTTTGTTTTTCAGAATTCTGTTTGATTCTTGAAACAACGTGCCTATATCTCATATCGACCCATGCTCAATCAAGCTGTTTTAAATCCGAAGGGACTCTTCTCAACGATCAAGGTGTCACCCCACATCTGTCAGCCTCAATTTGTCTGTTCACAAGAACGTCGACTTTTATATCACTTCCTCGAGTAGAAAAGAGATTCAAAATGTGTTGTCATGGCGTTAGGACCATATCCTTTATTAACTTAAAAATAGACAATCCTGTCTTATATGGTTTCACTGAAATACTTTCAATATTCAGAAAACGGTTAACTCTAAAGATACTCATACACAAAAATGGGAAACCCAGTAAAAATAAATTTCTCTGCAGTGCAGAAGAAAGGGGGTCAAAGTTTAGGCAATGAACATGTATGCCGAAAACAGGGCTCCCATTAAGGGAAACTGGTGATATTGTAAGAAGTACCGGGGGGTGCCTCTCAACGGGGGGGTGGGGGGTTGGAGTTAACCGGAGCTCTCATACGGAAACCTGAACTCTACAACAAACTACTGGTAGAGAATAGGACCCGCTAGAATCACCTTGTACCAAGAACTTGGTACCGCACAAAAGTGTATTATATATAATATATATATATATATATAATATTCATACTATATTAACATCTTCTTATTATAATGGAGATTGTGTGTTTTCTGACTGTAACCGAAACTAAATCACTACTCAGTCAAATTCCTTAGTAGTTGACGTCACATTCACCATGAATTTATCCTTAACCTCAATTATTAATAAAATTGTTTTCATTATTTATACTGTTAACCATATCTGATATTTACGCGTACCCACTTGTACGGTCAGGCACAAAGTCCCTATTAACGTGGGACCACCCACGAGCCGAAGCCATGGAGTGGCAGTTGAAAAATTGCGTCGATCCCATCGGCATTCCCCCTCAAGGGGGCGCCTCAGGCACTGGGCAATAAACCCAGCCCTGCCCCTTTAATCAAGGGGGCAGGTGTTGCCTGGGGATGGCCCTGGAATCGACGCCGTTAATTATATCAATGGTCAGACCGAGCCACTGTTGACATATCTACATGATATTTATATTTACGCGTACCCCACATGTACGGGTCAGCACAAAGTCCCTATTAACGTGGGACACCCACAAGCCGAAAGCTCATGGAGTGGCAGGTGAAAATTGCGTCGATCCCGTCGGCATTCCCCCAAGGGTCAGGCACTGGGCAATAAACCCAGCCCTGCCCCTTTAAATCGAGGGGGCAGGTGTTGCCTGGGGAATCGACGCCGTTAATTATATCAATTCCAGAGGCCGAAGCCACTGTTGACTCTACATACTAATAACATACAATTGTATTTATATATACAACAAAATAGCGGTTTACAGTGTGAACGGGAATGCTAATTTGCATATTGATATTAAAGATGTAATTTTAATAAATATATGCTTAGTATTATTGGTTTCTAATTGTTTGGCTTTATTTTAATGAATATAAGCAAAAATCTCTTCAATAAATCTTAAATAAAATCCATTAACAAGAAAAGATAACTGTCATTTTATTCTTTACTTCCTCTTTTAACTAAATAGTTAAATCAGAAAAAATAACAATGAAAGACGAGAGTGATAGAAGAGTAAGTTTCAGTTGTTCATTTTTCGATTATATCCCCCTCTGTTTCAAATCTTTTTATCTGCATTCTTATTTAGTTTCATTAGCCTTTCTAATTTAATGCGATATTTTATTACATTAAAATTTAAATACTTGCACCCGGAGGGTGCATATATTTGCTAGTCTAGATAATAAATGTTATGCTTAAGTAATAGGTACCTGGTACTTTTGACAATATCATATTTTTTCCTTAAAGGGCTCCCCTGTTTAGTATACATGTCTGGTACTTAACCGTACAGAGCATGGGTTTTCAAACTGTGATCTGGGGACCAGAGTGGTTAATAGCTGGGGGTCTGCAGACGCTGCAACGATGTCTTGAAAATGTATATTATCCGATTAGAAATAGAACCAAAAGCCGGTTTAGTTCAGTTGGTAGGAATTACAGGGTTCCGGGTTCAATACTGCTCCTCGCCAACCCAGTGCATGAGTAGCACAGGTTGGGTAATCAGATGTATGCGTAAAGCATCTAGGAGCCGTGGCGTTTGAGCTGCACCAAAGACAATCTAACCCGGTCTAGAGGAAAAGAGGATATAATTCCTCGCTATTCGCTTGATGATCGACTCGAGGCCACTCCGCAGACTTTACTTTGCTTTACACAAGCAGAAACATTCAGTTTAAATAGAAACTACTCTAAACTATTTGGCTTAGCAAGACTTTTTAATGTCCATCATCATCACCACCACCATCATCATCATCATCATCATCATCATCATCATACCCCGCTGACTGTCCAGATTCCCATGACTCTTATTCTCTTTCTCCCTCACCCTATATATATATATATATATATATATATATATATAAGTACAAGTAAAGTCGTCGGGGCGGCCTAAAGTCGGTATCAGCCAGTCAGAGAGGGAGTCTATCCCCTTTTCAATAGCGTTAGACCAAGGAGATTGTTTTGGCGTCTGAGGTGGAGCGCCACATCTACCATCAGCTTTACGGCACAGATCCCTATGCTACTCATACGCTGAGTTGGCGAGGATCGGTATCGAACTAGGAACCTTGTGGTTTCTAGCCGAACGCTCTACCGACTGAGCTAACAAAAATAATAAGAAGAAACGCCTGCAGATCCTGGAAGCCATATGCATAAAAAAATAAAAACACCTAATATTAATAAAATAGCATTTAAAGTCGGAGACAACATATTAAATATCTTCAATAACTAACACTTAACTAACACCCCCTCTTAAAAATAATAGACTCTTCAAATTTGATAAAAACATAGATAACAGAACTAAAAAAATTAACTAAAAACCAAATGAAAAAGGAATACTCCGTATTGTTTAATAACACGTCTTGAGAATATATATATATATATATATATATATATATATATATAATATATAATATATATCTTCATTCGTTCCTATAGATCCTCACAGAGATTAACAATATAAGCCTATTCTTGCGTGGGTTTCCACAGGAGATCATCACATAAGTTCGTTCTTACTTCTCAAGCAGTGTTCAGCGAATCATGTTCGTCTTATTAAAGTCATGGTTGGTGTGATAAGAGGTAGGTGGCCGTACAGTTGCTTTTTTGTTGGGTGCTGCTACCAAGATTTTTCCAGGATAGTATGCAACATTCTTTTATAGTTCCCATCTAGCTTTTTCTTCAAGCATGTGATCACTGTTCAAGTGGTGTAGCCATACAGTGGCACTGACACAGCTACAGCTTAGAAGAATTATCGGTTTAACAGAGATATCAGATTTCCATATGATTGATAAATCTGTCTATAGTAATCCATGCTTTTCCTATGTGTATATTGACATCACTTTCTATAGATGAGATATTGCTATCTAGGTATATGTACTGATCTACTTATTTCAGAAGGTTGCCATCTTGTGTGGAAATGACACAATCTTGTTTAAAAGACACGAAATTTTTGTCTGAGTTCGAATAAAGGCCAATGCCTTTAGCTATCTTCTCTAGTCTGTGCAGCAGTAATTCGGCTTGTGCAGGTGTATTTTCGAGAATCGTTAAATCACCTACGTAGTGCGAATCTGTAATAATTTATGTAGTATATTGCCTATTTCTTGTCTTTTTTTCATCATCATCATCATCATCATCATCATCATCATCATCATCATCATCATGTCGCGCATGCAGCACAGGTATCCATGACAATCTTTCGCCAACCTTCCCTATCATTCATTACAGCTGGGAGCTCCTCTGCGGAGCAGCCAGCATCTTCACATAACTGGTCAATGTAGGTCCTTGCTGGGCGCCCCACACTTGCATGTACATGTGTTGGCTTCCACAGAAGAACGTCGCTTATGAGTTCATCCTTGCTTCTCTAGCAGTATCCTGCGCTCCTTGTCCGTCTCACTCTGATAGTTTGTGAGATGGGGGACAGGTGACCGTACAGCTGTTTCCTTGTGGGGTGCTGTTTCCACGACTTATTCAAGACTACACGCAGCATTCTTGTGCAGCTCCCATCTAGCTTATTCTCAAGACGCTTTGTTAGGGTCCAGGTGGTGCAGCATATATTAGCACCGACACAACCACAGCCTGGAAGAAATGTCGCTTCAGCTTGTCAGGGAGATCGGACCTCCATATGGCTGATAATCTATTTTTGGTCGACCATGCCTTTCCTATCCGTGTATAATATCGCTCTCTGTGGAGGAGATATTACCACCTAGGTACGTGAATTGTTCTACTGGCTTAAGAGGCTTGCCGTGAGTGTGGAGATGTTTCCTTTATTTTGAAAACTCATGAACTCTGTTTTACCGGAGTTCACATAGAGGCCTATATTCTTTGCTGCCTACTCTAAGCTATGTAGTAGGGATTCAGCCTGTGCCGGTGTATCTGCAAGAAAGTGCAAGGTCATCAGCATAGTCCGTATCTGTGATTGTTTGTGCGGGATATCGCCTGCTTCTTGCCCTTTTTAGAGTGAAACCTTTTTCTTTTATGGTATCTAATGATGTTCGGAGTACGTAGTCTAGCATATTATAAATATATATGGTGTCAATGTGTCTCCAGCGGCGATGTCAAAGAAATCTGTGTCACCATCAGGTGAGCGTATCGCTTTAAGCCTCTTTAATTCAGTAGATCTAAAATCCTGGAACAAGAAAAAAATGAGGATACTCGTCCAAACGTGTGGAATAGGGAAATGCCTCGAGAGTAATTAAAGGTGAAGATGATAATTAAATAAATCATTAAGATATGTTATCATCTTGGAGAAAGAAAAACATAGTAAAACAATGGGATGTTTGAAATACAATTTGAAGTTTCCCATTAAACCTGATAATTCTCGGCTGATGTATCAACCCTGACCCATTCATAAGAGAACGATCATTTGCTTTTGTGGCGGGAAGGTTTTGGTTTTAAAAAAGAAAAACAGAAAAGAAAAAGAAAAAGAGCAAATTATCTTTGAGAGATTCAGTTGTAATCAGTAACATTTATTCTTCAAATTAAGTCTTTTGATTACTACATAAAACGGTCATTGATTTTTCTTCATTCCAATTTTCTTCTTCTTCTTCTTCTTCTTCTTCTTCTTCTTCTTCTTCTTCTTCTTCTTCTTCTTCTTCACTCTCGCCTTCTTGTCTTGCTCTTGTTCTTGTTCTTGTTCTTCTTTCTTCTTCTTCTTCTTTCTTCTTCTTCTTCTTCTTCTTCTTCTTCTTCTTCTTCTTCTTCTTCTTCTTCTTCTTCTTCTTCTTCACTCATGTTCAACGTTTCAAATAGAGCGCAACATTTATTCTTATGAAACGAACTGTAACTGATGACAACTCAACAAGCGAGCGACATCAACAGACGTTAATGACAATGTAATGCTTGTTCAGTCGTTTTATCGACAACTGACTACCAGAAAGATTGAAGGGCGTCGTAGATGCTGATGTCGTCGAAGCAGCATTTAAAGTTCATTAAATAAACGAACGAATCCCGCCCACCATTCTTTGTCTGCTCCGTCCAATCACGGCCGATTGGAAAATTTACTTCATTTGGGTTTTTTTTCTCTCACCCTCTTTTTATGTCTGTTAGCCATTTTGAAAAAAAAATCAAATAAAAACAAAAATCAAATAAAACTTGGCTCATTTTAATTTGTCTCTTCCCAAAAAACATCATGACGAAAACTTGACCATTTGATTTCTGGCCATCGGCAATTTCATTATCCGCATCCGCCTTTGGCGGGGATTAGAATACGACGACTACATCCAATGCAGGCGTTTCCTGGATAGATATTTACACAAGCGTTTGATATGGTATGAGGCCACCTGTTGGCCGTGGGTGACAATCCGCGATGTTTAAGGACGGAATCCTGGTGGTTGAACAGTCCATAACATGCAACACTCCACTTTGGCCATTATGTAGGTGACACGAGCGGTTGGAGAGGCATCCTCTGATCAATCGGCTGGTCACGTCAAGCTCTAAGCATCCACATGATTGCCCTATTAGCAAACTCCTAACCATTTTAACCCTATATGTGCTAGGAGCATGTCCTGGGTGGGGTGTTAAACTGTATCTAGTGGTGAAATTATAATTCTAGCCCGCCCTGTCGGTTGGGGTTGTAATACACCGACTGTACGTCGGCAGAGGGGTAAAACCCAATGGCCCTTATAGAAAACCCCATCCTTTTATCATATACGTGCTAGAAGGCGGTAGCTAATTCTAGGTATCACTTTGAACTGCATGTAGAGGTGAAGTTTTCAATTCTGGATCGCCCTGTTGAATGGGGCTGTAGAATATACCGACTGTGCCTCTACAGAGGGGTAAAATCCTCCCAATGGACCACCTGAAGAAGCCCCCACTGATCAACGGCTGGTTACACCAGGCCTTAGCACCTATATGATGTCTCAATCCTATTGCCCTTGTGGCAAACTCCAAATTCTTTTTTATCACATATTTGCTAAAAGCGTTGGCTGTGGATCTTAGTATTCTGGGTATGATGTAAATTACATCTAGTGGTGAGCTCCAATTATGGAGCTCTAGAGAGTGTGGAGTACCATCTGCTCTGACCTGGAGTAGTAGTACCTGTTAGGGTCCATTTATGTGCTAATGGAAAAAACCAGTTCAAAAAATTGTGTTTAAAAAGAGTTTAAAAAGAAAATTGAATGCCCATCAAGATTGAATAAGACAGAACGTCTTCATCATAAAATAACCCAACATGGGTTGACATGTCATAAAATCCAACTAACCAGCCAACCAACAATTAATTCTATAACTAGTGAGTATGGAGTACCCATTTCTCGCCTTTACTCCGATTCACTTTGACCCGAAGTGGTAGTTCCAGTTAAGATCCCACCTACGGGTTAAATAGATAAAAAATGAGGGTTTAAAATAGGATAGAAAGGTAGCAAGTATGGTACATTCGGCGAGGATCGAACTTCCTATTCTTGTAGTAATTGATCTGTGAGACTAACTGTTTAATGTTACACACGATGGGACGCCCTAATTAGCTATTAAGCCTCGTTAAGGCACAAGGCAAGATGTATGGAGCACCCATTAAGACTCGAAATCACCAGTATGGATCTGCCTGTCTTGTTTAATTGACCACTAACACCGCGTGAGGCGCAATAGAGGGGTTTTCTAGAAATTATGACCCGAAAAGTGCATCCGGTGGGGAGCTTTCAAATACGGAATAACCCTTCATATGCTGTTACTTCCATTAGCTGTTACTCCCATTGCTGCTACTCCATTGCTGTTACTCCATTTCTGTTACAATGAACAAGGACTAACGGTTATCACCGTAGGAATAGAATCAGCGATTTCAAATTCAATCCTAGATAGGGCTGTTTGCATTTCAATTGCGTTTGTGACCCTGGGAAAGGATGAATATATCATCCTTTGCCCCATAAGGAAGAATGCATCTTTAGCCTAGGTTAGGTAAATAGTCTCGCAGAAAGAAATCTCTGAAATTAGTATATCACTCTGCTTCAAAATTGAAATTCGGGTCTGTGGCGTAAATAACACATACTTTGACCTTGATGGCTCGGTTATTCTTTTTGTTTAATGGTATATCAACTTTCATGGGTTTATTTAAACTCCAAAAGTCATCCTTATGAAAGAACATTAGCGTTACTATTTAATCCACAACTGGGATATGGGGGTTTCCCTAAGATTTCGCACAGGTATTTGTCAAAGTGGAATGATTATAATGCACTGAAGTTCAACAATGATGTCGCAGTCGAGCTCTCTTAGCCATAGTTACATGGACCTCACTGACATTCAGTGGTTGTATTTATTAGGGTCCCATAATATGGGTCCAAAGGAACGTTTAAATTAGCACTGTATAGGAATACTGAAACATAAAAACAGTTTGCAAATTAATTGTAATTAGATAGGATACTTTGATATCATAAAACTCTCAGCAAATTATCTTTTTAGATAGGAATATTAATAACATAACTGATTGCAAATTATTTATATTAGATAGGATTACTCGAAACTATATGTATGCAAATTATTTGTATTGGATAGGAATACTTGGAACCTTATATGTGTGGCAAATTATTTCGTATTAGGTCAAATAGTTTTGATATATATAACTGTCGTGCAAATTGTATATAATAAGAATACTTGATACCATATGAGAGGGGATTTTTCAAATCATTGTATTAGAAAGGAATACTTGAAAACTATATACTGGGGTGAAACTTTACTCGTATTAGATAAGTTCAAAGTATTCCTTTCTAATACATGATTTTGAAACTCTCATATGGTATAAGTATTCTATCTAATATATACAATTTGCACCAGTTATATACATCAAACTATTTGTAACTAAATAACGAATACAATTTGCAACACAAGTTATAAGGTTCCAAGTTATTCCTACCAATACAAATAAATTTGCATACATATAGTTTCGAGTAATCCTATCTAATATAAAAATAATTTGCAATCAGTTTTATGTTATTAGTATTCCTATCTAAAAAAGATAATTTGCTGAGAGGTTAATATTCTTGATAATGCAAGTATTTCCTATCTAATAAATTAATTTGCAAACTGTTTTTATGGTTTCAAGTATTCCCTATAGGCAGATGCTTAATTTTAAAACACGGGTTCCTTTGGGGACGCCATATAAGGGACCCTAATAAATACAACCACTAATGTCAGTGAGGTCCATGTGAACGTAACGGCTAAAGAGCTCGACTGCGCATCATGTGTTGAACTCAGTTGCGAACTATAACATTCACTTTTTGGACAAAAATACCGTTTTGCGAAAAGTCTAGGGAAAACCCCCATCTCCCAGTTGTGATTAAATAGTAACGCTATTGTTCTTCTATAAGGATGACTTTGGAGTTAAATAACCCATGAAAGTTGATATACCATTAAACAAAAGAAACGCGAGCCATCAAAGGTCAAAAGTATGTGTTTGATTTATCGCCACAGACCCAGATCAATTTGAAGCAGAGGTGAAGTATACTTAATTCAGAGAATTTCTTTCTGCGAGACTATTTACCTACCTAGGCTAAGAAGTGCATTCTTCCTTATTGGGCAAAGGAAGATATGATTCATCCTTTCCCAGGGTCACAACACAACGCAAATTGAATGCAAACAGCCTCATCTAGGATTTGAATTTGAATTCGCTGATTCTATTTCCTAACGGTGATAACCGTTAGTCCTTGTCATTTGTTAACAGAAATGGGAGTAACAGAATGGGTAGCAAGCAATGGGAGTAACAGCAATGGAGTAAACCAGCATGAGGGTTATTCCGTATGTTGAAGCCTCCCACCGGATGCACTTTCGGGTCAATAATTTCTAGAAAACCCCTCTATTGGCCTGCAGCGGTGTAAGTTGGTTCAATAAACAAGACAGCAGATCCATATGGTGATGTCGAGTCTTAAGTGGGTGCTCCATACAGTCTTGCCTTGTGCCTTAACGAAGGCTAATAGGCTAATTAGGGCGTCCCATCGTGGTGTAACATTAAACAGTTAAGTCTCACAAGATCAATTTACTACAAGAAATAAGGAAGGTTCGACCTCGCCGAATGTATCAACGGCATAACCGATTCGTGATCCTATTTTAAAACCCTCATTTTTTATCTATTTAAACCGTAGGTTGGGATCTTAACTGGAACTACTGTCGGGTCAAGTGAATCGGGAGTAAAGCGAGAATGGGTACTCCATAACCTCACTAGTTATAGATTAATTGTTGTTGGCTGGTTAAGTTGGATTTTATGACATGTCAACCCTATGTTTGGGTTATTTTATGATGAAGACCGTTCTGTTTAATTCAAATACTTGGGCATTCAATTGTTACTTTTAAACTCTTTTTAAACACAAATTTTTTGAAGCTGTTTTTTCCATTTAGCACATAAATGGGACCCTAACAGGTACTGACACTCCAGGTCAGAGCAGATGGTAGCTGCACACACTCTCTAGAGCTCCCATAATTGGAGCCTCACCAACTAGATGTAATTTAACATCATAACCCAGAATACTAAGACCACACCAACGCCTTTTAGCAATGTATGTGATAAAAAGAATTGGGAGTTTGCCCACAAGGGCAATAGGATTGGACCCATCATATAGTGCTAAGGCCTGGTGTAACCAGCCGATTGATCAGTGGGGCTTCTTCAGGTGGTCCCATTGGGAGGATTTTACCCCTGTAGAGGCACAGTCGGTATATCAAATCAGCCCATTAATCAGGGCGAATCCAGAATTGAACTCACCTCTACAATTTGCAGTTCAAAGTGATACCTAAGAATTAGCTAACCGCCTTCTTAGCACGTAATGATAAGGATGGGGTTTCTATAAGGGCATTGGGTTTTACCCCTCTGCCGAACGTACAAGGTCGAGTGTATTCTACAACCCCAACCGACAAGGGCGGGCTAGAATTATAATTATCACCAAATAGATTACAGTTTTAACACCCCACCCAGGACATGCCTAGCAACATATAGGGTTAAATGTTAGGAGTTTGCTGAATAGGAGCATCATGGTGGAAGGTGCGTTAGAGCTGTGACGTGACCAGCCGATTGTCAGAGGTAATGCCGTCTCGCAACCGCTCGTGTCACCTACATAATGGCCAAAGTGAGTGTTGCATGTTATGACTGTTGCACCACCAGGTATCCGTCTTAAACATCGCGGTTGTCCACCCACGGCACAGGTTGGCCGTCAAGTACCCATATCAAACGGCTTGTGTAAATAGTCTATCAGGAAACGCCTGGCATTGGATGTAGTCGTCGTATTCTAATCTCCCGCCAACAGGGGCGGATGCGGATTGAAATTGGCAGATGCCCAGAAATCAAAATGTCAAGGTTTTCGTCATGATGTTTTTTGGGAAGAGACAAATTAAAATGAGCCAAGTTTTAAATTGATTTTTGTTTTTAATATTTGATTTTTTATTTTTCAGCAATGGACTAACAGACATAAAAAGAGGGTGAGAAAAAAACTCCAATGAGTATATTTCCCAATCGCGGTGATTGGAACGGAGGCAGCCAAAGAATGGTGGGGCGGGATTGCTTCGTTGTTATTAATGAACCTTTAAAGTGCTGCTGTGACGAGCATCAGCATCTACGACGCCCTTGCAGATCTTTCTGGTAGTCAGTTGGTCCGATAAGACGACTGAACAAGCATTCAAATTGGTCATTACGGCTGTTATGTCGGCTCGGCTTGTTGAGGTTGTCATGCAGTTACAGTTCGTTTCATAAGAATAATGTTCGCCTCTAATTTGAAACGTTGAAACATGAGTGAAGAAGAAGAAGAAGAAGAAGA